>PVLD010014696.1:0-51336 GCA_004027595.1 Dinomys branickii | reverse complement strand
CAACTTGGTTATGGTGTATTATTTTCTTGATGATTTCCTTCATTCTATTTGCCGGTATTTTATTGAGTATCTTTGCATCTATGTTCATTAGGGAGATTGGTCTGTAGTGCTCTTTCTTGGTTGGGTCTTTCTATGGGTTTGGTATCAATATAATACTTGCCTCCAGAAAGGAGTTAGGGAGAATTCCTTCCTTTTCAATTTCACTAGAGTTTTTGGAGTGTTAATATTAAATCTTCTCTGAATTTTTATAGAATTCTGCTGTGAATCCATCAGGGCCTGGGCTTTTCTTTGTCGGTAAGTTTTTAATCACATTTTCAATCTCATTAACTGATATAAGGTTGTTCAGGATTTTTATATCTTCCTGATTCAACTTTGTTAATTCACACATATCTAGGAATCTGCCCATTTCTTCTGAGTTTTCTGTCCTATGGGAGTAAAGATTTTCAAAGTAGGTATTAATGATCTTTTGAATTTCTGCAGGATCGGTAGTGATTTCATCCTTTTCATTCCTTATTGCATGAATTTCAGCTTTGTCTTTTCTTCTTTTGATAAGGTTGGCTAGGGATTTATCAATTTTATTTTATTCTTTCAAAGAAACAACTCTTTGATTCATTTATTTTTGGAGTGCTTTCTTCATCTCAATTGCATTAATTTCTGCCCTGATCTTTGTAATCTCCTCCCTTCTTTGGGCTTTGGGTTTGATTCGTTCTCCTTTTTCTAAAAGTTTTAGGTGCTGCATTAGGCTATTTATTTGTTCTCTTTCTGTTTTCCTTATGTGTGAGTTCACTGCTATAAATTTCCCTCTACGAACTGCTTTATTGCATACCACAGATTCTGGTAAGTTGTATCTACATTTTTGTTTGTTTGTAGGTATTTCTTAATTTCTTCTTTAATTTCTTCTGTGACCCATTAGTTTTTCAGGAGGTTGTTATTTAATTTCCAAGTGTTTATGGAGATTTTGGAGTTTCGTTGGTCATTAATTTCCAATTTCATTGCACTGTGGTCAGATAATATGCATGGGATAATTTCAATTCTTTTGCATTTAGGTAGGTATGTTCTATGGGCTAGAATGTGGTCTATTTTAGAGAAAGTCACATGTGTAGCTGAGAAAAATGTGTATTCTCATGTTTTAGGGTGGAACACTCTACATACATCTACTAAGTCCATCTGTTTGCAGATTTGGTTCAGGTCTCTTATTTCTTTGCTGATTTTTCATCTAGTTGACCTGTCTCTTTGTGTCAAAGGGGTGTTTAAGTTCCCTATTACTATAGTGTTATTGATTATTTGGCTTTTCATGTCTTTTAAGATTTGGCTTATATAGTTTGGTGTTCCAATATTTGGAACATACATGTTTATGATTGTTATCTCTTCCTCTTGCAGTTTTCCCCTAACTAGTATGTAGTGACCTTCTTTATCTCTTTTGATTGTTTTTAGTCTGAACTTTCAGTACCTTTCTTTCCCTTGTTCAGCTGCTAACTTTCGATCTCACATGACTCCTATGAAAAGAACATGCTTGTTCATGTCTGTTCAACATACTTGGGGCCCATGAAACCACAACAGAGCAGCCACCACAGTGTCCATTGGGAAGTAAGCCTGAAAGCACGCAATCCCTGCCTCCACAAAAGTTGTGATACACTGAGTGCAAAGGATGATTCACTAAATGTGAAGTGCAGAAGGGAAAGATGATGTTCAAAGACTATAAAGGGTGAAAGGGAATGCTTATGTTTAGAGACTACATGAGTAAATTCCCAGGCACATACGGAAAGAGTAGATAAAACAGGAAAGAAAGATTGGATAAATGGCTTCAAATGCAACCTGGAAATCATTTATGTGGTCTTTGAAGCAAGGGATACCAAATAAGAGGATAATAAGACCGTATCTATTTTACAACAAATCTGTGGTCTTCATATGAGGAAAAATGTGAAGAAAAAGAAGATGACAGAATCCTAGGCCAAGGCTACTGCAGCAGTGCAGACAGCATATGAGAAGGTATGAAATTAGGAAACAGAAATGAGAAATGAAAGAAGAAAGCTTTGAATATTAATGGGAAGGGGGATAACTAGAAGACTTATAGGTGATTAGTTGATGTTTCAAGCAGATCAAATTTGCAGAGGAACATGGTATAAATAGTGAGTGCATTTCATTTGTGGATATAATGAGTTTGAGATGCCTAAGAATATGAGGCAGAAATACACAATAAAGAGCTTAAAGTGCACTCAACTCCAGGGCAGAATCATATACAAAAATTCAAATAACTAACTCATTTGACTAGTGATGCCAGATCCAAAGTGAACTTGCTACTTAGAATGCAGTAACACTGGAATGCAAAATGGGTTCCCTGTGCTATAGCCACAGAGCCAGAAATTAGCATGCAGGAGGTTTGTTAGAGAAGGATCAACATTTGGGGAAAGGACAGGAAAAAAATCAGGGCTAAGGCAAGAGATGGACTTGTGGTACAATCCCAAAGAAGATCTAGTTAACTCCCCAAAGGGAGAAGAACCTGAGATTGCTCTGAAATGTGATTCCACGGCGGGCGGGAGTAGGCTTTATATCTTTGAGTTGATCATTCAGTAGATGAAGACTGCCCCTAAAAGGAGTATGACTTGGCAAGGTAGTTTTCTTCACTGGAAATAGTCCTCAAAGATTGCTGACATTAGAAGATTATTGTCAACAGCATTCTCAGCAGCAGGAGAAGTTCTGCTCAGAGGAGACATCTGGCAATGAATCAGTGTCTATCACATGTGCCAAAGTCATCAAGATGAAATATAACATGGGTTAATATGAAGACCTGTACTTGGTCACCCAAATACAGCTGTACCAATGCAAGCGAGACTTGTGAAAGGCATTATGTGCTTTTAGCTCACTGTAAGATCCATATGAGCACTGGTCTGGTTCTGCTTTAAAAACAATTAAATTAATTTTAGCCTTTATCAGGAAAATAGTAGCATCCAGAATTCAGGCAGTAAGAATTTTGCTCGAGTCTGTCCCTGATTAAATCTCACCTAGAGCGGCCATTTCAGTATGGGCTACTACCTCAAGGAAACCACTGACAAACCAGATCAACAAGACTGGGACCAGACAGATCTTGCCACACCACATGAAGACATTTTCTACAGATGTAAGTCTCCTGTCAGTGGACCAGGAAGCCCTAGGAAAAGGATGTGTTTCTCTCAGTAAAATTCCCTTGTGGAGAAAGAAATAAGGAGGGAAGTGGCATGGAGAAAGACAGCATTTCATTAGAGGTTGTACATGACACACTGCAGGCCTCTGATTTGCAGAGTCATCTCATCTCCTTAGTGATTTCTTCTTGCAGGGCTAGGGATCAAATCCAGAACCTTACACATGCTAGGCAAGCACTCTGGCACTGAGTTACACCCCACCCCCAGCCATGCTGAGTGATTTCTAAAAAGTAATAATTAAGATCCTTCGTAGTCAGAACTTGGTAAATTACAAAAATATCTTTCTACCTCCTCCCCTCTTTTGACCATCTCTTCCCCAAATCTGCATTCTCAGTGATACGAGAATGATTTGTTCACACCAAATGAGTTACTTAGTAGGAGGAAATTGAATTCATTTAATGAAATCTATGTTAATGTCCTTCTGAATAAAAACACGTGTATCTTCAGAAATAGCATATCACAACACCCTATGCATTAGAAAAGATTTGTTGAACAAACGGAAACTAGGCATGGACAAGAATGAAAGGAAATGGACCAATAAGTCCAGAAGCTGTGCGTGCAGAGAGTATGAGAAGCTTAGCATCGCAACGACAAAGCCACTCATTCCAGAATGCAGCCCTCAAATCCTTAGCTGTCCAACACCATAGGCATATTTAAGCCACAACCATGTGGCTATTTAAACTACAGTGAATCAAAGTGGAAATGTAGTCCTTCAGTCAAGCAGCCACACGTGCGCCTATTCACTACATCACAGATATCAAATATTTATTTGCATCATCCCAGAAATTCGCATTGAATACCACTCTCCCAACTCTTTCCTCTGGAGTTAACATAATTATGCAAATATCTGTCTTTCCTTTTTTGTGGGGAGTGAGAGGGTCAAATTATTGCTGTGTAGAAACGGAATGCATTTGCAATTACATCCTTATAGACCAATCCCTGATAAATAGTTCCCTTTCTTTCAGTGTCATCTAAGGTTCACTCTCTAGGAGATCCAAGAATAGTCAATTTCTATGTGTAGCAAATGGTTCAGTCCCACAGAAAACTGTGGATTTCTAGCCACCTATGTATTAGTTACATGCAGCTGACTTTAGATTCATTCTAAATAACACAAGTAGCACTGGAAAGAACTTAAAAGTGCTCTTTACCAGTGGCAGATTTCTTCCTTCTCCAGCTACTCACTCTTGCTGGGAGCTTATAAAGGAAACGTAGCATTGCAAGAAGGGAATAAAAACAAAACACTCATAACATTGCATGTTTTCCTTATATAACATCTAGAAGCTAAAGGCAATTTCAGTACTTTGCTAAAATACAAATGCATATAACAAGCATATATTATAACCTATGGGTCTTATGAGGAAAACAGTTTCAAAAATAAAAAAGCACATGTATCAAGGGGAAAGCATAACCGAGGACAGTTTTATATATTTTCACGCATAATATCAACATTTCTAAATTCCAAACCCAGGAAAAAATAGAGTGATTTTGTGGCGAATGGTAAGTGTCTGGAAAGAAAATAATTCTCCTTCTCTTTCTGTTAAGTAATAGGCTAATATGTCAATGTCCAGGCCTGAAGATGGGAGAGGGATTAAAGCAAGAGAGCTGTTCCTTGGACTGAAAGTTAATTCAAAGGGTCGCAACCAAAAAGCCAAGGTCTGAAATGTTCCAACTTGCTGACGCAAGGTTTCTGGTAAGCCAAGTGAGTGTAGCAAGTTCAAGACATAAGCTTAAGACTGTCAGACACCAGAGGTCACCCAAGTAGGCCAACCCGGCTAGGCTTTCCCCCGTATCATGTGGGTAGCTCAGGAAGGCTTAGTCTTCATGAAGCCGTTGTAGCAGACAGAGAAGAACAAGCAGACAATGGGCCAACACAGGGACAAGTGAGACTCGGGAGATAGGAGCTGGTTGTTCTATCTGCTGGATGGCAGCAAAGCGGCACAACGCAGGAACCAACCAATTCTGGAATCTGTGTGAAGATGAGGAGTGGAGGGTGAAGCAGAGAATGCACAAAATGGCTTAGCCCACAATCTCCCAGTGCACGGGCAGGGTTACCTAGAGGCCTGGCTACACAAAGCAAGCACTACATCAGCCGGAAGGCCAGGCTGGGCAAGGCAGGATGTGCTTCTCAGGAAAGGAATCACCTGAACATCAGATTATGCCCAAAAAGGGCCAAGCTATGGAATGTAGCTTACTTGATTCATGGCTTTCATGACCCACATCTGTTTACCACCAAGTGCAAACACAGGGGAGCAAGAGGGGGAACCACTAGACCTCTAAGGTTATTTTTTGGAAACTGGGAACTTTTTTCTTTTGTTATATTGAGGATGAAAACCAGAGGTTTTCACTGAGCTACATCCCCAGCTCTCCTAAAAACTGAAAGAGGTTCTTGCTAAGCTGCTAAGCTTCCCAGGCTGGGTTTAAACTTGCCACCCTCCTTCCTCCCTTCCAGAGTACTAGAATTGCAGACATGTGCCATCGTGTGCAGCTGGGAAACTACTTTTATCCCACATCTTCACAGTTGGACAAGATGAGGAGGCAAAAGCTATGGTAGTCACTGCAATTCCATTAATGTCTGCCTCAACTCACCCATAATCATATCTAACCCTTCTGAGCTTCTCTGCCTTTATTGGTGTTTATTCCAAGCATAAAAGTAGTTATCAAGCAGCAGCGGCAAGAAACTCAGAAAAAAAGGTTGCAGATTAAACATGGTATCCTGTTGCTTCCTGGATGATTTAAACTTGGTTTAGAAAATGAAACCCCTCTGGGGATATGTGAAGACATTATAATACTTAGAAACTCAGACTATCATAGCTTTGTATCTTCTTGTCCAAATATTTCCTTGGAAACTACTTAACCTAGGACTACCTTTGTTTTATGCTTCATCCATGGAGAACATGGTCTGGCTCCCTTTTTTGAGTCTTCACGAGGTTATGCTCAGGAAATGTCTAATAGGAATGATGGTCCAGCTCTACAGATCAGAGTGTTCTAAGTGTAAAGGGGAAAGAGACAGAAGACTACTCATACTTTGAACTTGGACAAACACAAAGAGAATGTTTTATCAGGCTACTTTATCACAGCTGTGAGATGTCAACTTGGCCTTTTTCCCTGTTTTAACCACCCTCCTTACTACCATCTGCACAAATGACACATATACACATGAATGTTCTGTGATATCTGCAGTACCATCGAACCTATCAGAGCTCACAATTAGTCCAGAGAAGAAAGGAGACTACTGTACATGTGGGTGCTCATTAAACCACTGAGGAAGTTGTTCTCTCTCTCTCTGTCTGTCTGTCTCTCAGCTGGTTTCTGTTTTTCATTTGCCCTGATCATAGATTAGTTTCCTGATCTTTGAAGAATTACTTGACTGCACTATAATGACTTACACTCCATGTTACTTTTCTTGGGTCTACTGTGATTATCTGAAAATATGCAAAATAAAGGAAAAGTATTAATACTGTGCATATTTTATGTCTCACATAAATGATTTTAAACACTTTTGGTTCTTTAATTCCATTCTTCTTGCTAAACTTTGGAGAGAAAAGGCATTAGAATTAATTAATCAATCTCTAATTTAGAGCTGAGAAGAATTTCTCAGATAGGTCACAAGATTTGCATAAGATCATCAAACTGACCTTTAATTGTATTAAGCTTCAGCACAGCACCATCCTTCCCTGCACCTTAGCATGAATATTCTTTCTTTGTGTCAAATCTTTATTTGGGTTTTTGTCACCCACAAGTGACAGTCTCTGAGGTCCTCCTTTACAAAAGAGGTAGGAAGTCCACTTTACTGAACATGCAAGTGCAAATTCATCAGATTTCTTCATCTGTAAGTAGAGATAATCATAGTGACAACTGCATAAAATCATCTCATTGATCATGCAGCAAATTCTAAATTACTGGGGCCTTAAATATTTTTAAGAAGAATTCTTTATAGTACAAGTTGTAACTGCACTTTTTCTACCACCTTCTTTGCTGGACTCACTCCTCTTTTGCACAGTTTCCTTTATAATTAATGTTTTGCAGTGATGTACATGTTTTTACCAATAAAAAAACCACTGAGACCAAAAATAAAGTATCTGTGTATATCCCTAGCAAAATATGTCCAAGATCTATTTGAGGGAAAGTGCAAAAACTCTGATGAAAGAAAATTTAAGGTTGTGAGTTTGATTTCCGGTTTAAAAAAAAATCTCTGATGAAAGAAATCAAAGAAGAGCTAAATAGGTGGCAATATAATCCCTGTTCATACAAAGACAGAGAAACCTTAAACACACATTGCTAAATGGGAAAAAAAAAAACAGTTCACAAGGGCACAAGACATGCATATAAGGCTATTGTGCATGTTGTCTCCTTAAAGTGTCTGTGGCTTGAGTCCCCTTTGGACTCTGAGCCTGATGATGCATGGCCATGTGTCATTACCCTTACTCTGTTTTGCCTGCAGTAGAGATCGTGATCTACAGACAAACCCAGAACATAAAACAAAACAAAAGCTGAAGGAGTAAATTTTGTGGGCTTCATTTAATTATAATGTAACCTACAATATCATATATATTATTAAATTACGTGTTTGCACTTTAGTAGAAAATGAAAGAAATTTGATTTACCTTTCTAGTAGTGTTTTTGCTTGTTCTGCTTGAAAGGAAAGATAATCTACTTTTTCTCATGCATTTATCTTCCTGGCCTTAGTAGGCTGATGAGTTCATGACCTTTACTCAATAATCCAAAGGAAAGTGGAGGAAAAGTCTGAATCATCTTTAAAACCTGCTGGTTGCTGCATGGACAAGAGATAATAGTTTGGCAGGAGAAGCATCAGGGAAAGTAGACAAGAGACTAGAAAGCAATTGTGCTCAACAGAAGTAGATAAATTGGATATGTTTTCAATATAGAGTTTTGTGATGACCCCAGTGATGAAATAACAATAGAGGAGTAAGGGCTAGGGAAATAGCAGGGATAGCATTAGGAGTTAAGAGTTCTATTTCAGCTGTATTAAGACTGACATGCCGTTTATACATCCATGCAGAGATGTGGAGCGCTGGTGTTGGATTTGGTGACATGAGCAGTAACTTGACAAAAGTAGATATTTGCACACAAAGCACACCGTGGTAAGTTGAGAAGTGAATGGCAGATGAAGAACTAAGATCTCAAAAGTTAGCCTCCTCTTTCAAAACATTTTATGCAACATGAAGCATTTTAAACCACTTCATTTATTAAGTAGGATGGACATAAAAGTTTACATGATGCATACTTTTTTAACTTTGGCAATATAAGAACTGATCAAAATATACAATGAATGCTTAAATTTTTTAAAAAAACTTATGACAGCAAAAGAGACATTGCCATTAATCCCCCCCCAACAATACTTCCCTTTGCTTCCACCACACATAGCTCATCCTTCTTACCACATTGTGGAGCACTTCTGCAGGTCCTCTTTTTATCTTTGTGTTACCATGGTTGCCTTGATATCCTGGATTAATTTAAAGCATTTACTTTTCATGGTCATTGTGACTTTTTTGGAGACAGGGTTTCACTACTCATTTTAAGCCAGCCTTGAATTCACTTTGTAGCCCAGGCTGGCCTCAAACTTAGAGCACTCCTCCTGCCTCAGCCTCCTGAATTCTGGAATCCTGGGATTACAAGCCTGCGCTATCACGCCCTGCAGTCATTGTGACTTTGGGGAAGAGCCAGAAGCCACGTGGTGAAAAATCTGGTGAATAAAGTGAATGAAGACACAGAGTCATGTTTTTATGAGCCTGCCTTTCTGTAGGATGGCATGTGGCAGTGGCATTCCTCATAGTTTTGATCCTGCTCCATTAAGATACAAAAGAGGACTTCCAGGACCGGTTCAGAAAGCAGCAAGAATAATGGGACAAGTTTCCACGGTGAGGGGAAGTATTATGAGGGGGATTAAAGGCAATGTGTCTTTTACTGTAAATTTTTTCAATTTAATCTTTCATCATTGTCTTGGTTACTTTTCTCCTGTTGCTGAGACAAAATACCAGATGCCGAAAAATAAGGAAGGAAAGATTTATTTAACTCACTGTCTGTGCAGATTCCAGTCCATACTGTGCTAGTTCCAAGGCAGGGTGGCACATGGCAGAGGGCAACAGTTCTTCGCAGCAGAAGACAGCAAAAGCAGCAAGAGCAAAAGGGAGGAGCAGCAGCGAGCAGCCTCTTTCCCTCCCTTATATTGTAAACAGGCTACGCCCCAGGGCAGGTGTAGCACTGACACCTATGAATCAACCATAAATTCTAGAAGCCCGGCCCTTAAGGCTTTGGGGGAACATCCAGACAAAAACCATAACAATCATATATGTTAATCACCCCCTTGTAAATGTATATTTGTGAACCACAACACCAATGTGTTGCCTAGAATCATGTATCACCTCCAAGACTCCTCTAACCCTCTTTACTTGTTACTATTTGTGTGTGTGACGGAAGATTCACCTTCTTAACAATTTTTCAGTATTATACTACTCTATTGTTAAGTATAGCACTATGCTGTGAATCTCTAGGGATTATTTACCTTCCATACCTTAAACTTTGGACTTTGGGACTAACACCTCTTCCCTTTCCTCTTCCTCTGCCCCTGGCCACCAACATTTACTCTGTCCCTGTGGCTATGTTATATCCCTCATATAAGTGAGATCAGGTAGCATTTGTTCTTCTGTGACTGGCTTATTCCACTTCGCCTAATGTCCTCTAGGTTCATCCATATCGTCACAGATGACAAGATTTCTTGCTTTTGGATGCTAAAACATCGATTGTATGTGTACGCCACAGGTTTTAATCATTTGCCATGAATGGACTTGAAACTGCTTCAGAGCCTCAGCTGTTGTGAATAATGTTGCAATGAATATGACGCAAACATTGATTCAAGATCCCGACCTCAACACACCTGGAAGTGAGTTTGCTGGATCATATTTGTAGTACTTCTACTTTCAGGTTTTTGAGGCCCCTCCATAGTGTTTACCTTTAGAAATGCACAATTTTCCCCCGTTAACAATGTATAAGGGCTCAAAATTGCCCATACACTCAACATATTTGTGTAAAACGTTTGCTAGTACATGCTTCTGATATATAAAAAATGCATCCCTGTGGGGAGTAGGTCAATGTATAGGTTACATCTTGACCCTTTTTACTTTCTTTCTCCTCTTTCCCATCTCCCTTATCTTCAAATCCCTCTTGTACCTTCACTAAGGCAAAGTCTTTGTTTGTGATCCTCTGTTTCTTTAGTTTTCTGTTTAATTTATTTATATTTTGGGTTAATTATATAAGAGAAACCAAGCATTTTTTATTTTAAAGAGAAATAACACTAAAAACAATGATACAAAATTTCAAAACAAGATCGTAGGAGAGTAACAATGGTAAGTGCACTGCTTATTGTTATCTTCAAAGTAGTTGCTCAGATTACAAGACAGGCATGAAAAAGGGATCAAACAATATAAGCACAAACCTTTCTTTTCAATGAACTAATAGAAATTAGTATTACAGTTATCTTAACTACCTTGTGGGTTTATATGCAGTATATATGAATATGCATATATATATATTATATATATACACTTACTTCTCCTTTTCCCTTCCTTCTTTTCTCCTTTCCCCATCCCAATTTCAAAACCATACAATATTTAACCTTTTGTATCCGATTTATTTCACTTAGCATTATAGGTTCAAGTTGCATGAATTTCTCTACAAATGACTCAAATTTAGGGCCCTCAACCAACACTTTTTATCTTGTCTTTTTTATAATAGTCATTTAAACAGGTGGATGATGGTATTTCATTGTGGTTTTGATTTGTTTGCCCCTGATCATTAGTGATGTTCAGCATGTTTTTGTACACATGGTGGCCATCAGTATAGTGTCTTTGTGACAATGTCTATTCAAGTCCTTTGCCCATTTTAATTTGTTAACTTAGGAGTTTTCAATGTTGCTATCAAGTGGCAGATGTTCCTTACCTACTCCGGATATTGTTAACCCATTATCAAACACTCTATATGCTTTACTCCTTTATTAGATAAATAGTTTGAAGATATTTTCTCCCATTCCATAGGTAATTGTCTTTGAAGTTTGATAATTGTTTCCTTTTCTTTGATAGATCTTTTTAGTTCAATGCAGAAGGCTAATTTCAGATACCAGGGTGGGGGGAGACAGATATCCCTTTCATTTCCCAACTAGTGTCTATTTGCAATACATAAGAGTGATGTTCATTTTGAGGAAATGGAGATATTTTGATGTGAAATGGAGAATAAAAAATGAGATTGTAGTGGGAAGAACAAATGTGATCACGGTAGGTTTTGTTGTTTTGTTTGTCCCTTTGTTTTGAAACAGGTAATACAACAGTATATCTGTATGACAGTGAGATGAGGAAAGAGAAAGTTCGTGCTGATACAAGAAAGAGAGGGAACAATTGAGGAAATGAGAAGAAAAGAGGCAAAAAAGGATCAAATCCAGAGTATGAGACAAATTGTCCACCTTCGATAAGAAAAATGAGATTTCTTCTAATGAATGGAAATGTAGGGAATACAGGCAGAGGGGCAAGAATTTGAAACATGGTAGACGATGCATGAGCAGTTCCTTGTTTTGCTACTTTGTTTTTCTCTTTAAATGAAGTATGAGGTAAGATTGTCAGGTAAAAGTTAGTGATGAAAGGAGTTCTAAGGAGCAAAAAGTGAGACTGCAGAGAAGAGAGTGGTGCATCAAAGAAAGTGGTGAGTTTAATGGACTGGAGACCTCAGTTAAACAAAGACGTTTGAAATTGAACTTTCAGACGTAGTGTACAGCAAGAAAGGCCATCATATGAGAGGGATTGCATGGTAATTCAACGACAATGATTTCATGACAGTAATACCTTTATTTTCTTCACCACTGTATCCCAGACGAGCGTGCAGTAGATGCTCAACTAAAAGTTCTTAAATGAATAGATATAGTGATGGATCATAAACTATAATGGGTAAGGAGAAATGAAGGCAGGCTGCACATGTTGAATAAAGAAAAACTGTAAGTGGAATGTATCAGTGCAAGTATTGCAAGAGAGGGAAAGGAGGAAAAAGAAGCAACTACAGGGTGGCTCAGTTGACATTGAAATTTCAGAATTATAGACTAAGAACTGTGCGGGTGATCTGAGTTCAGTGACAGTAAGAGTCACCTGAGTGCAAATGCAGAGTGCTGGACAGATCGTTAGCAAAAGTGATGGGAGTAGACGGGAATAGAGTGAAACAGGCACGACAATTTCAAGTTCCCCTGGAAGGGTGGCAGTGAGTTGGTGATAAAGACAAGGAGATGTAGTGGGCAGAATGACTTTATGATATAGGTTTCAAAGAATCAAGGCATTTGGAATAAAAGATGAAAAGCCACAGAAAATATTAGAATAACCATTGCCAGTAATTTTGATTCAATTGAATTAAGAGCTGAGGCAGGATTGGTATGGGATCAAGTTGTTATTGTCATTGTGGTTACTATGTGTCTATACTTGTTGCCTGAATCCTTGTGGTAGGTGAAATAATGGCCCTCACAGACGACAAAGGGACTTTGCAGATGTGATAAAAATAAGGGCTTTAAGATGGAAGGATTCTCCTCAATGTAAGACTTGCCACTGTGCTCCACAAATGTAAATCAAACAGAATTGAACTAATGGGACACATCAGTGGGATATAGGCAGGGTAAAGCGTCCAGCACAATTCACCCCTCTTTAGGCACCAGGAGGAAACCTCAACAAGTAAAGCATGGTACATCTGGTGTATCTTGGAGAAGGCCAAAAGCAGACAATCAGGGCACAAGTCAGTGCTGGGTCGCAGCAAAGAGCTTCATTGCTCAGGCCAGTGTGCTCCCGGGGTCTAGCACCTATCGTGGAAGAATTGCGACTCAAAGCATGAGCTACTTTGCTGATTTGTATAATGTTTCTGTAGATGCTTAGCCTTTTCACAGAGGAAGTCAGAAAGCCCAGGTTGTACAGTAACTTCAAAAATAAGCACAACAAAATGTCCATGACTTCCGTTAAAGATGTAATGTGGCAATTACTTTCTGAGTCAGTTGGTGAGTCACACAAGAAAATTGGTCCCATTGTTTACTAGTCATACCTTATTTCTGAGAAAAAAGTGGAATTTGTCGAATGATTCAGTGGATGAACTGAACACTCCTAAACAACTTTTGACAATTTCCAAAATACAAATCTCTCACTTGAAGACAAAAATGTACCCCAGGATCTAAAGACATCTTCTCAAAGGGACTATATGGTAGAAACAGGGGATATTTATATAGGTACATTTTGATCTCTTTCGTAAAATTCAGTTGCATTCTTTGTTCCAGTTCCCAAGGTACTCCATGGCACATTAAAAATTGGCCCTGCCACTTTCAGAGGGCTTATCTTAAAGCTGCCTCCTGAGCCTAAGTGAAGAAGCTTTGTCTTTCTATTAGCCAAACTGTTTATAGTCCACCCACCCACTCAGTTGACAATCAAGTGCTCATTCCAAGCAAGGGCCTGCAACACCATGGTAAACAAATCAGATGTCTGATATCACTGAACTCTAAGAAATAGTGAATAAGCAATTGACCATTGTCCTGAATCTTGTGTAATGAGGCAAAGGGGTGCTATAGGATTCTCACCTAATTTAGAGTTTAGGGACAGTTTCTTCGAGGAAATGACCTCCATCTGAACTCTAAAGAGTAAATAAGAATGAGTTAGGTGACAATGGCAGCAGGGAGGGACATTAATCCAACCAAACGTGAGCAAATGTCTGAGTAAATACTTCTCAAGAGAAGGACAAATAGCCAATATATGAAAAGCTGCAATATCATTAGGAAAATGGGAGTCAGAACTACATTCGAGTCCCATCTCACCCCAGTTAAAACGGCTCTTATTAAGGAAACAAAGAGCATCAAGTGCCAACAAGGATGTGGAGTAAAAGGAACCTTTATATACTGCTGATGGGAGTGTAAATTAGTACAATCACTGTGGAAAGCAATATGGAAGTTCTTCAAAAAGCTAAAAATAGAACCACGTTATAATCCACCGATCGCACACCAGAATGTGTATCAGAAAGAAGTCAGCATACAAAAGATTCCTGCATGCCCCTGTTTACTGCAGCACAGTTCATAGTAGCCAAACTGTACAACTATGGGAGCCTTTTGGATGCAGATTTGCATTAGAAGGTGAGACACAGGCATCTCTGCACTATTCTGGAGTCCTCGGTGGAACAAAAGATGTGGCCTGTACGCAGCCAGTGTCTTTTGCGGGTTTCCAACAGCACGGACATGTATTCTGACATTATCCACAAATGTTTTCCCCGTGCTGAGAGTGCCTAACAGGGGAACAACACTATATGCTTAAAAATAAGCAAAATCTCAATTCCTTTCATTATGAACACCTTAGCTATTGGTATAGTCAAGTGCCACATTCATTCTAAATATGAACCACATTGACATTTAAAGTTTCATGTTGCTTTAAGATTAAATAGCTTCAGAGTGAGAAAATATTGCTATAGTAACAGATTATCCACAGTTCTTTTAAAAATAAACTTCTATGTCAAAGCAAGAATCCATTCAAACTGTATTAATAATAAGCAAGCAAGCTGAAGAGAAAGGTGGTATTTAAAAGTACTGAATATTTTCCATTTTTATTTTCTTTTAAAAGAAACGTAACTATACCTAGAATAGAAATTTTGAATTGAATCAAAGGATTCCCTTCTGCTCAACATGGAAAGATCTTTGTTTCTTAAGTATAAATATTTCTTGATTTTTTTTGTATCTAGTACTTTAATAAAGAATGCAACATTTAGAAATACATTTGGATTTTTTTTTAGAAGAACAAGTTCCCATTTTTAAGGGATTGACCCTTCACAAAACAGAAGGAAGCTTTGTTATAAACACAGACAGAGATGTGACAGACTTCATTCTTTCCTCAATTTTCTGTTTATGAGATTCCTTATGTGACCTTGGGTATCTAGCTTTTCCCTTCTCTGTAATTTAGGGCCAGTGCTTGAAAATGGGCAAATGTTTCAGCTAACTGCAAGATGAATGATTGATTAGTCAGGTGAGCCCACAGGGCATAACTGTGTGGCCTTGGGCGAGGCCCTTTACCTTTAGAACTGTCCCAATCTTCATCTGTCACACAGGGACTGGAATGGCTGTCTGCCTTGTCCTAGTCCACACAGGATTTGGGGAGGATCAAATGAGATAAGGCAGATGAATGTGCTTTGGAAATTATTCAAAGCAAGAGATTATAATTCTAGTTGGTCCACAGGTTGTGGGTTACCGTTAATCCAAGATTATAATCGTATAGTTCACTTTTTCTTTTTATTTTTTAAAAGGATTTTTTAAAGGTTTTTTTTTTTGGTCTTTTTTTTTTTTACTATTTTGTTTTTTTGGTACCAGGAATCGAACTCAGGGCCTCATGCTTGGCAGGCAGGTGCTGCACTGCTGAGCTACATCCTCAGCCCTGTATAGTTCACTTATTATAAAGAAAAGTGTGTGTGTGTGTGTGTGTGTGTGTGTGTGTGTGTGTGTAAAAGACAGAGAGAGAATTTCATATTCATTGCATGGTAATTGGTCTTAATGTTTCTCAGACAGATTTTATGCTATGTTTCTTGACCACAGGAGACAAAATGGTTGTAGTGGTGGTACTTACAGTTTATACTCAGACCTGAAAGGAAACAAAACAAGCTGGATGTGGTTGTGCATGCCTATAATCCCAACCCTCTTAGGGGCTGAGATAACAGGATCATAAGTTCAAAGTCAGCCTGGGCGGCATAGCAATTTAAAGAGACTCTGTCTCAAAACACAAATAAAAGGGCTAGAGCTGTGTCTCAATAGATCCTGAGCTCAATCCCCATTACTACAAAACATTTTCAATAAAAAAATAGAAGCTGTAATTAGTATAAAGTCTGATTGGATGGTCAGATGGGACGAAGCCAAGTACAGCTGCCAGTTATTTATAATTATTCTCGCAAGTTATAGATGAAGAAAGTGACCAGCCAATAAATATTGCTTCAAGTCCAAGTTCACACACAACCTTGAATATATATGATCTTTGCCAATTAAATATTTTAAAATAAAAGGACAAGCACTGCAGAGCAAAACTGAATTAGACAAAGCAGTGAGTATAAAATCTTGTGGTCAGCTAAACTTTGGGAAATAAACTGGGAAGAAGAAAAGGCTTTCTCCCTCAAGGACCACTTATTGTTGTGTATGCCCACTGAAGAAAGCTAATAAAGTTAGAATTAAGCATGAAGGAGAGAGGCGACGTGGTATTTTTAATTGATTTTAAAAATGAATGACTATCCCTGAAACTCCAAAGGTTGAATGTTAGCTAAAGCAAGGAAACCGTGGTTTGGTTTCCTGGTTTTAAAAGGCATTTCATCAAGGGCATGTTTAACTATATGGAAGCAAATAACTAAGCTAAGATCACAGAGCTGACTCAAGGCAGAAAACAACTACCTTTCACTGCAGAATCTCGGTGACAAAGGTAGAAGGTGGATGGGCTCTGTATTCACCCTCCTCCCGGAAATCATCTGTAACATACAGTGGAGTTCTTAGTCTAAGTTGCATTATGAATTGGGCCCAGAATCACTACATTTGACACGTATGATTCAACACTGCACAGAAAAAGAATCACAATAGAATTGATTGTTTTACCAGAACTGAGTATTGATAAATTTCTCAGAGATATTTGTGCTCAGGAGGTGACCAGACTTCATGTGAACAAATCCTGGGAGCAAGCCAGCCTCTGGGGGAAATGACTCTAGCGCCATCTAGTGTAAATGCGCTTGGAGGAAATGTTCTAGAAATGCGAGGTATTCACGAGTGCCATCTAGTGACAAAGGGGAAAAAGTGCTCCAGGGCTAGAGAATATAGCTGAAGTCCTTTGCAAATTTGAGAATTTAGCGATAGTAAAATAAGTTTTAATTGCATTCTCCCATAGATAAGAATTAAATCACAGTATCAACCGTAAGTGTATTATACTGCATTCCCTTTGGGTGTAGCTATGAGAAAGCCTGTCCTTCTGTGACTCTCCTTCCAATCTCCACCCCCTAACCTATGATCTTCTCCTCTGAACTCCTCTAGCAGTTTGTACATGCCTCACACTCCAGCTCAACATGTGAAGCTAAGTGGTTCTCAAATACGAGCTAGGACATGTTATTCTTTAGTTCTAAACCAAACCCTCCTATAGTTCCTTCTTTCATTTAGCTGACAGGGCAATATCCTTCAAAACCCCTATAGTTACCTCACTGTACACATCCCCTGTGCTTCTACCTTTGGCCACTCAGTTCTGGCCATATTGGCCGTTAGGTATCTCCAACACATCAGGTATGTTGTTGCCTTGGATTAATGAATACTTGCTTTTCAGGAAAAGGATATGGTGTAGTAGCATGATGAAGAGGATGAGCATTGATGTCAGACACATTACAGTTAATTTTTAGACCTACTGCTCCTTAGCTATGTGACTGAGGAGCTATTCAATACACAGTTTCTCCAGCTGATAAGTGGATAGGATAGTAAAACTTCATGAGATTGTGGCATGAATTAACTGATAAACTTGCTGATTGTCCTTAGCAGAAGTCAGATACGTACAATTTCCCAAAACGTCAAAATTGGTGTTATTAAGATGATTTGGTTGGGTGCTCTTCCACCTGGCTGAAGGGCTGCATCAAAAATGAATCAAACAAAGAATGTAGCCCCAGCAGCTCAAATCTCTGTACTTCTTTCTTTGCACATTTTTCAAAGATGGACATAAGTGTGCACACGGAAATCAGAGACAGCATGAAGGGAAGACAGCAAATGATAGATTCAGGGTACCCAAATGATCTCACCCAACAGGAACGTCAGAGTGATGAGTTCATTATGTATGATTAACATGACGTTTAAATCCAGAATCTCAAAGACATAAGGATGGGAGAAAGCAATGTTGCTTAGCAATAGCATGTACAAAGATGACAAGGATGTTAGTCATCTACAAGTTCAGTAAAAACAGGAAATGCTGTGTGAATGTCAAGACTACTCTGACCTGGGTTTGCATCAATCAAGGTAGTTTTGAGATAGAGAAATGGGGTAGCCCCGCCCTATACTGTAAAGCTGAAGGAGAGTTCATTTCTGAAGAGCACTCTTGAAGCCGACGTGCTTAAACAGCAGTCACCCAGGATGTAAAGGGGTCACGGGCTTGTGAGAAGTCGATGAAAGGCCTTGGAATGTGTTAGGTGAAAGTGTGCAGAATCAAAGGGACGTGAGCGCTTACTTCAACTCCCTGAAGGGTTGTCACATGAGAGAAGGAGCAAATCGCTCTTCTCCGTACTGTTGATAGCTTCATTCAACAAGTAGTGAAGATCTAGAAAAGTCACAGAGATATATTTGGCCTTGAACAAGGAAATTTTATCCCACTTAAAATGGCTTCCTTGTGGCAAGAGCTGCCTTGTGATGTAGTGAGCGCCTTATTACCAGTGCTTTTCTAGTAGAGATGGGTACACAGAATACTGCAGGAACTGCTTAAGGTTTCCGGAGATGCTGAACTAATGGCAAAGCTTCTAATGCCCATAACCTGTAAGGAAGACCACCTTGAACTAGAGATGCCACAGTTGGGTATGTCTGGAAGGTGTGAGATGTAGAGATACAGTGAAGGTAAGGAAAGAGTAAGACAGAGTGAAAAGATATGAGTGAAGTTTGAGAGGTAAGGAGCTTGTTAATCAGAGTACTGTGTGAGATGCCAATATCAGCCCTACTGGAGTCTTCAAATGTGTCTTTTTTCTCTAAGGCTTAGGGGCCCAGAGACCAAGATGAACATTTAGTCTCCCAGGCTGATACTCTAAATCACAGTTTTCCTGGTTCCACACTCATTATACTTGAAGCCAGACTGGCAAATACATAACCTATATTTCTGTTTTAGTGTCTACGCTGAAGTTCTGGTCATTTGTGCATCCTTGAATCTTAGCCCATTGGCAATGCCCTCTACTATCTTACAATATTTATGCCATCATTTATCATCAGTCTGGGACCTTGACTCCAGGTTTAGGGTAATAGACATAATCTCTTCACCCAAGAGATAAAACTAGATGAAGCTGGTAAGGGAATAACAGATGGATTTCTAGTATCTATGCGTATTTAGACACTGCTTGTCTTCAGAGTGCAATAAGTATCATATCTATAATACTTCCATCAGGGAAAGTTGTGGCTTTTATGTATGTGTAGCCAAAACAGAAGATGCTTCTTTTGGGCAGGATTAAAAGGTTCAATTATAAATGGGCCATACATGTCTTTTACATTTTGATCAAATCATGTGAAATGAATTTATTAGAATTCTAGCATAACATGACTAGAAACTGCAATGTCTGTTACGTTTTTTGTTGTATAGACAAATTATCAATGGTAACAAATCAAATTCTGATTCCACCATGGAATCAGAACTATTTTATTCTCATTGATAGACTATTTAGATTTGCATAAAACTGAACAGGAAGTACAAAGTACCCCTATATTCTCTCTCTTCTCTGCCCCTTTTGTCTTCAGTTTCCTCCATTACTAACATGTAATGCTGATGTGGTGTACTTGTTACAATTGCTAAGCCAACATTAACACGTTATTATTAACTAAAGCTCAGCTACTATGATAGTTCTGCTCGGGTGCCCACCTTTACAGTTCCATAGCGAACAGTTTCAGTGCCCTAAAAATCCCATGTTCCACCTACTCTCCCCTCCTGTACTCCTTCTGAACCCTAGTGCCTGGAAACCACTGATCCTGACTTTCTCCAGTTTGCTTTTTCCCAAATGTCATGTAGTCGGAGCTATACAGTGTGTAGCCTCTTTACACCACCTCTGTCACTGAGCAGCAGGGGTTTGAGTTTCCTCTCTGCCTTTTTTCGGGTTTATAGTTCTTTAATATTGAATGATACTCTATTATCTGGATATAGCACTGTTCGCTCACTTATTAAAGAATGCCTTGGTTGTTTCCAAGCTTGGGCAAGTATGACTACAGCTGCCACAAATATTGATGTAAAGGTTTTGTGTGGACATAGGTTTGCCACAAATGTGAGTAAAAAGCAAGGAAAGAAATTAGCTGGGTGGTATGATATGAGTATATAGTTTAGTAAGAAATGGGCAAGCTGTCTTTCAAAGTGACTGAATCATTTTGCATTCCCACCAACCCTGAACAAGAGTTTCTATCGCTCCACGTATTTGTCAGCATTTGGTGTTGTCAGTGTTTTGGATATTAACCATTTTGGTAAGTGTAGACATATCACATTGGTGTTTTAATTTGCAGCTCCATTATGACTTATAAAGTTAAACATCCTATGTTTTCGTATGCTTATTAGCCACTTGAATATGTACATTTGTGAAATTTCCATTCAGATCTTTTGCCACTTTTAAATTGGGTTGTTTTCATGTTTGAATTTTAATAGTTCTTTGTAAATTCTAGACATAAATCCTTTATTAAATACATATTTTACAAATACTTCTGGCCAGCCTGAAAATATATTCTCTTAACAGTGTCTTTTACAGAAGTATTTAGTTTCATTTCTGTATGTATATATGAATCACATTTATTTTAGTTTTATTTTTCTGTATTTGCTTCTGTATATTTAAATATGTACTTTGGTATGTTCCCATTCTAAATCACTATATGTGGTCATTTCTAATTTTTCAAATTTATGCTAGTGAGAAACCCCCAAACTGCAGAATGTTCAGGACCCTCTGAAACTGAATCTGGTCCTGAGTCCAGTGGAGGGGCCATGTGCTTTCCCACACAACTATAACTGCTGCACAGAGAGGAGAGTACAGGGGAGAACTTCGGGCTGGCCCAACACAACTCTGCAGTCACCAAGATATTAGCTGGGTGGTATGTGTCAAACTCAAGGCCGATGCCATCATCAGAGGCCGGGTTGTAAGGCCAAGCACATCAACTCTTTATGGCAGTCCAAGTGCTGTCTCTATCAACTCCTACAAGCATTACCCATAACTGAACAAATTGCCACCAGGTCTATTTTTCTGGGTTCCTCTCACCAAAATGTTCAAGCCAGAAAGCCAGGCATCATCGAGGAACTTCTCTTTCCCCTGTAAGTCTTCCAAATCTAATTGACTGGCAGCTTTGTAAATTATGTACTGTAAACATTGCTGCTGCCAAGTTCCCTCTTCTTACGGGCACCATCCATGCTGCTTCCCGTGCCCTGGCAACCCTGGGCTTCATCCCTTTGAGTCACTCCCACCCAAGCTGCAAGTCTTGCAGGATCATGTCCCCAGAAAACCTCTGTGTGTGCAGTACAAGCAGGGGAGGGGCCTCCTCCTGTTCATCCCCACAGCATCTAGTTGACCCCATCATAACACATAATCTGTTGTGCTACAGTTGTTGAACTTTAAAATTATTGTTTTTCACTTTTTTAATTACAAAAGATAATTGCTCATTATAACAAATCAAACAGTACAGAGATGTATAAGGAAAAATTAACAAGTTCCTCCCCCTAGTTCCCGTGGCTCTATATAGACTTAATACATTGAACTTAATAGGCCCATTATACCATAGCAGGTATCCCTATAATTTATTCAACAATTCCTCCACTGATGGGCATACAGGGTACTGATGAAGAATTTTTTTTCTGCAATACACATTCTCCCACATGCTGGGGCATTCATTTTTCTAGATTGTATCCTTGGAAACTAAAGGACATGTATCCTAAATTTTAATAGACATTGTCAGTTTGTCTTCCTACAAAAGGTAACAATTCACCCTTCACCAGAAGCACATAAGAAATGTCTGTGCTTTACAGCCTTCTCAAAATTAATGCCATAATTATTTTATTTGGTGGAAAATGGCATTTCATTGTTTTAATTGGAATTTCCCTATTTGACAATATTATGTGCTTGTAGGCAATGTATAGTCTCTCTTCTCTGAACTGACAGTTCATACCCTGCTTTTCTACTACATCCTTTACCTTTTTTCTTAGTAATTTGCACACTCTTTACCCATAGAGGCTGTTGATCATATATAGTGTCAGAAATATTTTTATAAGTCTACAGGTTTTTGTTACTTTGCTTTTGGTACATAACACTGTGAATAGAAGGAACCTTCACTCTGTTCCCGGGAGAGATCATGGAAAACAGCACAATTCACTAGGGCTATGCTATCCAACCTGGTGTGAAGAGAAGTAAAATTATTTCCAGATGACCAGGAAAAGTACAGAAAATAGAAGATGATCTCAGGGTTACCTACAAATCTCCACTGCCTCTGAGCCTCCATGGGAGAGACATAGGTCTTCCTTGAAGCTTATGAAGGGAACAGAAGAGGCAGTTTGGGTTGGCCCAGGAGAATGTTTCGGGTTTTAAACAAGTCAGAGAAACAGTGCTCTGTCTGCAGCTTGGAAACCACCTGGGACAGTGTTATGGTTTGGATTAATGGTTCCCCAAACCTTGCATGTTAAAGACGTGGTCCCTAAAGTGGCAGCATTAGGAAGTGATAGAATCAATAAGAGGTGGATTTTAGTAGGAAGTTTTGGGGTCACTTGGGGTGAACTACTACTGAAGGGGATTGTGAGACTCTAGTCTAGTCCTCTTTCTCTGTTTGGCTTACTGGGCATGAGATAAGTGGCTGCACTTTAACACAAACTCCTGCCATGTTGTGCTGCCTTGGACAACATAGCAATAGGGCCAACCAGTCAAGGATGAAAAAACCTCCAAACTGTGAGCCAAAATACACCTTTCCTTCTTAAAGCTAATCATCTCAGGCATATAGTAGGAGAAAGTGACTAAACTAGACACTGTACCACTTAGAAGATGGAAGTTTAATATGGTTAATCTTGTATATTAACTTTATTGCTTTGTGAGACACCTGGGACCTTAAAAAAAGCACATTAGTGAATGTGCCTGGGTGACTCATGGGGGTGTGACCCTGGGGACTATATCTCCCCGGCCCTTTCTCTCTGGTTCTTTCCCTGTTTTCTGTTCTCAGATGACACGAGTTGACCAGCTTTTCTTTACCATAACCTTCCACCATATTTCTGCCTTGGGCCAGCAGTATGGACCTGTGCAGCTATGAGCCAAAATAAACCTCTCCTCCTTTAAATGGAATGTTTCGGATACTTTGGCACAGCAACAGCAAGCTGACTCATGCAGCAATGAGCAGAGACTGTCTTCAATCTTTCCATAATGTGTAGAAAATAAACAAGTTTTGGATCATAGGTGCAGTCCTCCAGAACTGCAGATGGGACAGTGTATCTGAAATGACTAAAGTTATTTCTGTCACCCAGGAGAGAAATTTAAAATATAAAAACAACTCAGAGAATAAAATTAAAACGTGCACTGCTAAATATATAAATACACATGATATAGTGTTATATGTAGAATGAGAGATGTTAAGCTCAGAGTAATACGAGAATGCAGGGATGTTCATTAATGCTCAGTTGCCCAAGTGAATGCATTGGAGAGGGACTTTCAAACAGAGAAGAAAGCTAGATGGAGGTTTAAGTACCCCAAATAAAAGCAATTTTTTAGAGCATGAAGCACAAGATATGGGAGATGGTAGAGATAAAGTTTTAGCCTACAAGGAAAATTAAATCAAATGATAAGACATAAATATTAGCCTTAAACTAAATTTTGTGTTTTAGCACAAGCAGCTACAACAGCTATAGATCCAAATATACGATATTGAGATTTTAAATTATCTGTGTGACTTAAGAGGTAGAAAATCTATGCCTTTTATTGTGGTTTCTCATAGTGGGAAAGGATTAAAGATTGTGTCTCAAAATTTGCCACGTGTATCATGCCTCCTAATTCTTATTCACTCTTTCAGGCTCTTACACTAGTGAGACAATACGCTGTTTACATATGCAGGTGTCATTTAATTCACTTATGAGTATGGTGTCTAGTTGCGACCATTTACCTACAAAAGCCTTGAGTTTATCTTCCTTTATAGCTGAGTAGTATTCCATTATATAAAAATACCACAACTTTTTTATCCATTCCTCAGTGGATGAAAATATGGGTTACTTCCACGACTTAGCTCTTACAAATTGTGTTGCTATAAACATGGGTGCACACATATCGCTGTGATATGATGTTTTCAGATCTTGTGGGAAAATACCCAGAAGGGGAATGGCTGGGTTGAATAGGGTCTCTAGACCTACTTTGCTGAGGAATCTCCAAACTGATTTGAGAAATGAAAAGAAACTGCTCAAAAGTAAGAAGCAACTGGAATGAGGGACAAGGGACAAAAAAGAAGGGGAAATTGTGTTATTTATGTACATGTAGGAGAGCTAACATAGCGTACTACTGACTTCTATCACTTTACTGAAAGGAACAGTTGATGATTAATTATTTGATCAAACTTACATGTCTATATTTGTTTTCCCAAGCAACCACTTTGAAGGTATCAGTATATAATACAACAACCATTGTTAATTTCCTATCACCTTGTCTGAAATTCAGTATTGCTTGTATTGTTCTTATGTTATTTTGTAAAAGTAAGTGTGTCTGTTAATATGTTTTTGTTCTTTTATTTTTTAAATAAAAGTAACAACAACAAAAAAATTCACCAAGTATCTGGCTTTTTTCATTGATATGTTGGGACAATCCACTATTTGTATAACAGATGCGGGATATCCATAAAATTATGGAGGTTGAAAGTGTTCAGTGATCCGCACTAAATATTGTTGATATTAAATCATTAGTGCTGAGCTTTCTGTTTGTTAGATCAAATCAGCTTTTGTACCTTTCTTGAAGAAACATACGAAATGAGCAATAAATATTAAATAATAACCATATACAGTATAATATTTTATTGATTCTGCTTATCCACCCTTAAATAAAGGCAGATGATAAAGAAATTTCTAAATATGAGTTTCAACATGCTTTAGGACTCAGTCATCACTTGGCAGTGAGACTTTCTGGTCCCAGAGCATCCACCAGACCAGGGTTCGTGTGGGCTCTGCACACAGCTGAGCAGCCAGCTCCGGCGCTCTCTTCTCTTTGACCTATTTTCTTGGTTCTCATCTAACCACCAACTCCTCTCTCTGATCAGTGTGGGTGAAAACACCCAAGGCACAAAGCTAACTGCTTTAGACACATGGGAATGGTGCCCCACTTTGAGAAAAAAATGTGTGACCTCAAATGGCCCACTCCAAGCATATAGATTCCTTTTTTTAAATTCATTAACTGTATAAAAATTCAATGACAGGCTCTTTGCATTAAATTATGAACCTTTCTATAAATATTTGCTGATTATGCATAAATAAGTTTATTGCAGAGAGCAATTAAACAGTGGCACTGGAGGAGAAAATGGAAGCATCCATTCCTCTTAGCTGTATTTTTAGAGTGGATCCAGCTTGGAAATGAAAAGCTCCTAGATCTGAGAACTCCATGGCCAGAATTATGAATAAATGACATAAGGACAGTTTAGAAATCATCTATTATATTGCATTTTGGTCAATGAGCAAATATATATATTATATATATTATGAATGATACCTATGATATATTATATATTGCATATATGATATAGATAGATAATCATTCCATTGGGTAAATCTTATATTGTTTTTCAGAACATTGTTAACACATACTGAGTTGTTAAACTCATATTTTAAATCAATTTAGCATACTTTTGAGTAATTATCATGTATAAGATACTGCAAAGTTTTATGTGAGATATAGAGATGACAACACACATGTGTAGCGGCTGTTGTACTTACAAAGTGAAGAGAATATGAATGTCAACAAGGTTCACTATATGAGGCACAGTGAGATGACACTGACGTATGCAAAGTATATAATGTGCAAACATGACATCACTGAGTCTTCCCAAGAACCCTTGAAGTACACATCCTTATCTTCACTTTTACAGGGGGGGAGAGAGAGGCTTAAATATGTCAGCTAATTCACCAAATGGCATAGCACTGATAAATAGCAATAATGACAAATGTTCTGATTTCAAAATCAGGCAGACTTTATGACCTCAAAATGCCTGCCCCACACATTGTCCTTAGCCAGCTCATTGCCTGCTGAAGTACAGAGTATTGTGGAGGCAGTATCAGGAAATTCACCCACAAAGATGAGTTAGAACTGGATTGTAGACACTCATACTACCACAGGAAGGAGTTCTCGCTTTATAATATACACAAAATAGAAGCATGAAATTCCTCTAAACATACAGATACTAATAGCCAATGCTCAGTTTAGAAAGACCACTCCCCAAACTGTAGAACTAGCTCAAAGCTGAAAGAGAAGGCAGCATAAATTTAATATCTAGCAGAAGGTGACAAGAGAGGTTAAGAATGTTTCTACAAACTCTCTCTCCATGGGACATATAAACCATACCCTGAATTTTCATGATATTAAGCAATCTGTTTATTCATTCAAACTGCTCAGTTTGGTGGAAATGCGTCATCAGGGCAGATTGTGTGAAATATGCACAGTGGCCATCAATGAGTCTTAAAGATGATTACCTCTGCTAAAGCGGATATCCTTCTAGTTGATGTGCACTGACATTTGCGAGTCCAAGAACTGAGCTTGAGGTTCAGGAATCACTATATAGATTAGGCCAATGGCCAATTGCCAGATAAGTGTTCAAAGGTGCTATCACAGCACCTGAGGCTTTCAGTGCAGCCATCCCAAGATTTTGCTTCACAACAGCTGAAGTACACTATCTTTTCACACAGAAAATTGAGAGAGAAATGAGGGCAGAATCTCTAACTTACTGGTTGCTAAACAGTCATTTTGTTCGTTTGGTTGTCATGGTACTGGGAAATGAACCCAAGGCCTTCATGTTCCAGACAAGCCGCTACCACTGAGGTACACCCCAGCCCCAACAGGTTTTGAACACCACATGATCATAGATTGTTCCTCCCTGCATTTTGGGTCTTTATCCCTTCATAAAGGCTATATGTAAGGCTACCTCCATGTTTAAACTGAAAATATTTTAGTGAAAACTGTGTTCTGAAATGGTTTCTATGAAAGCAAAATTCTGATCATTGAAGATTTTATTCTTGTAACAATTAAGACAGAGATTCGAATATGTATGTGAAACCTCCAGGAAGTGACAGCTAAGAAGCTTCAAAATAGTAGAATGGTCTCATGCAAATCTACTTATTCTTTTATATATTCATCTGGGAACAGCAGTTTACCCCAGTGATCACAGGCTTACCACCACTGATACAAAACATGACATAAATTGGCTGAAAGGAGGACAGATTTGTTTTAACTCATGGTGTCAATGGTGGCAGCATGTGCCCCAGGCCTTTGCTGATGCACAAACATCACGGCAGCAGGGCATGTGGAGGAAAGCTGCTTGCTTCATGATGGCCAGGAAGTGCAGAGCAAGGGAAATGTCAGAGCAAGGACAAGCTATAACCTTCACAGCATACCCTCAAAGAACCACTTAATCCTACTGGGCCTCACCTCCTGTTTCCATCATCTCCCAATAATACCATCAAATTAGGATCACATCAATGGATTCATCCATTTGAAGTCAGAGCCCTTGTGATCCAATCACCTCCTTAAAAGGCCATCAGCAATAGGGACCTCAATGCAATGAGCCATTAGGAAAACATATGGCAGCCAAACCATAACCTGTGTTGTCAGGCAGATGCCACAGGTTTGACTTTTACCTATCTCCTAGCATTGCTGCAAAAGGCAAACACTTAATCCGACCTCAATTTTCTCATCTGTTAAATGGGAGTGATATAAATATGTTGATCACAAGACATAATGTGAGTGAAATATTTACTGCAATGTCTGGCATAGGGTAGACAGCCGAAGAATAGTGAGTTGAATATTCACTTAACAAATCTTTATGGAGCACCTGGCATGAATAAGGCCAAGCACAGTTGGCTGCAGAAAAACCAAGAGAACCCTGCTCTCCCAAACCCTGCTTCTAGAAATTAGAACGGGGCTAAAGAAGTCCCAGGAGCCTTTTTCCTTCATGAGGCAGACATATTTGTACCAAATCTTCTTTCTTTCCCCATCAACACACTAAACATATCATTCCTCCAGGATGGGAATTATTGACTTTTACATCATAACCACTACAATATGATTTAGGGGAAAAAAAGAGATTTTAGAAGAAAAATAAAACATTAATGAATTATTCACCTCTTATTCTACTCCCAAGAAACAGTATGATAAATTTCTAGGCTTTTAAAGGTATCAGTGAAGTCATCATTACTAACTGCATTTTGAGAAACATTGTTCCATGAATAGTTACTGCAGCTCTTGTAGAACGACATTAATGCCCGAATTGTTAAAATAATTGCGTGTGTCTCCAAATGAGGAAACTGGGTACACTCTCAAAACATGGTTATATACCTGAGATTTGATTCTTTAATAAAATATTTAAAGTGCTAGCTTAAATTTTGTTTTTCTGCTTCTATAAAAATATTCCAAGAAAAGGCCTTCTTATACTTCACAAAATAAAAAGACATCCAGATGACTTAGCTGGAAGTTTCCAGTAATATGCAAAAGAAAGCATTGGTTTCAACAAATGTTTTCAAATAACTTGGATTTTATTATGTCAGATTTTTGAAATAAAATCAGTTTGATACAAATACCATAATAATTTTTTGATTTCCAAATGTAAATTTCAGACAGTATTTATCCAAAACATTTAGAGAATAGCAGTGATCCAGGACTGAAGACACACTGTGAAGCACTTGATTTTGCAATCTCACAGATGTGAACTTTGGTGGTGGTGGTGTCCAGGTGTTAGGTTTTAGTTTTTATGTAGTGGAATCCTACATTATTTTCCAGTCAAGCTATACTGCATTCAGATGGTTGTAGGGTATTCCCTGAGGACCCCTCATTAAAATAAATTATCTTTCTCCTAAGTCTATCCCAGCGCATGTAATTTTAAATACCACTTCTAATTAATAGTCTTTTAGTTACATGGTAATGCTGACTCCCATCAGAGGGGAATTCCAAATTGATTTGACAGAATCAGTGGCAAAATACAGTGGACTCCTAGAATGCATCCTCAGAACAGACTATGAAAACCAACAGAAATGTTCACAGACTCCGGAGCACCTTCTCCACTTCTAAAGGATGGAAACTAACAACACTGAACCTGAAACTTTCCACTCCACTGGATTAACAAGATAAGCTTATTTCATACATTAAATTATTTTCACTAAATTTTATAATGCAATGTAAACCAGGCTCCAATTAGGCCATTTCCACACTTATTACTAAAATTATACATTCCATGGTGAGATTGACCAGAGATTAATTTTTCTGTGCTGTTTGCAGAACACCATTTACTTTTGCACTTTCAAATGCCTTTTAGCCATAAATATAATAGTAATCTCTAGTGACACGTTCAGTGATAAAAACTGACTATGTTCTCTTTCCCGAACTGTTTTTTTCCTAAGATGCTGGTTTTAATTAGCCCCAAAAATTCAAAGGAGCAGCCAGGTCCTATTTATGCCAGCATGCAAGGCGCTATAATTTTACTCACAATCCTTAGTATTTTCTTTTACCTCATATGCCACAAAAGAGACCATGAATGCTTTGGAATAAAATGTGTTCCATAATTTTAGGTAATAAATTTTTAAACTGAGTCTCTCTCTCTCTCTCTCTCTCTCTCTCTGTCTCTCTGTCTCTCTCTTTCTGTATTCCTCTCTCTCCCTTAATTTAGGTCTCAATCAAGCAGACCAAGTATCAAATCCAGAGTTTCGCTTGCTCCAGCTCGTCTACTATTGGGTATTCTTGTCTTGTTTTGATATAGCCTCTTGAGAAACAGAATTTTGAAATATTAAAAGCAATTTCCAAAAGACCAACACAAGTTTGCTGTCATATATCTATACCATCCTGATTTAACTGCTCCTGCTCCTCCTCAGCAGCATGACCCACACAAAGCAACTCCAAGTCATACATGTGCATGCATGAGGTCAGAAATAATTTCCATATACATATATATGGAAAATGACTACAAGGTGCATTTTTCATTTCTCTGTCCTCTAATCATATTAGAGGAAATAAAAAAATTCACTTACCTTGGGGTAGGAGAAGTAAGTAGTGACAACTTAAATTGCTTTGGTTCAGTTGTTTGGATACTATATTATACTAAGTTATGAGGAGTTGTAAAAGACTAGTAAGTTACTTCTATACTATTAAAATGTATAGTAAAACAAAAGTTACAGTAAGGACCAGTAAGTTACTTCTATATTATTAAAATGTATACTAAAACAAAAGTTGTGGTATAGTTATGGTACAGATACAGTTGCACAAGTTCAAAATGCATATCATCAGGCTGGGGATATAGCTCAGTGGAATAAGCGCTTGCCTAGCAAGCGCAGGGTCCTGAGTTCAATCCCCAGTACCAAAAAAAAATGCATATAATCTAATTATAAATAGATATAAGCCACATACGTGACAAGATGGGCTTCCTGTAAGGGTTAATATTAAAATAAAACTCATGGAGTTCTAAAACAGGCCAAGGACAGGGTGGCAGTGCTAAGGCAGACAGAAACACCAAAAGTGCACCTAGGATTTGGAGGCAGATTTATTTTACGCCAATGGGCACTGATCAGGATCGTTCCCAAAATATCAGGCACTGATCTCTGGTGGTCTAGCACTTAGATGTGATAAACAAGCAGGAAGTACAGAGGCAGAATGGCTTGTCATTTGGGGATTGGTCCTTACAATATGCATTACAGTGATCAGCTGTTTCTAAGAAACAAATGTGACAGGAACTGGAACTATTACCTGGGCAACTAACAAACTGAAGTATACTAGCTGGTGAGGGCATCTTTTGCTACAGCAGAAAAGAAATAGCATAACATTGAAATCTGGCACATGCTTTGCATGACAAAACAAAAGCAACAAACAACTCTGGAGAAAATTAATTACTCCAATTTGTTCTTAAATAATGTTTACAAGTTGACATGTTATTACACCCACACAAATCAAAATCAGGACAATTACATTCATTGAATCAAAAACCATGAACTTCTGTGAGGTTTACAAAACAGTTTCACAAAAACCATCTCATTTCAACTTCACAACTCTGTCGGGTAGGAGGAGCGGTAGGTCATTTCCTTGCAACAGACACTGAGCACAGTATTCAATCTAAATTTAGGTATATCCAAGAGGCACAGCAAGATATGTGAGACAGTAATTGTTTACCTGGTTAATGCACAGACACATTATGCACTGAAGGTCTTCACTGACTACGTTAGGGGCAGTGGTACCTCCCAGCTGTCAAAGACTATAAGCAACATTCAACCCCTCAACCAGTGAAAAGTATGTGCAAAAGAGTGAAGGTCCAGGCCAGAATGAGCATTCTGTTGAGAGGCCAGTGGGAATCAGAAGAAACAGTTAATTTTGAGCCCCCAAAGAGTTGAAACGTTTGGCACCCCACAGATACTGAACTAAGCTTTTGAGGCAGGGAACTGTAATAAAGCATAAAGTCCAGCCAAGCCTAGCGGTACATATTTGTGGTCCCAGTACTCTGGGAAGTTGAGATAGGAGAATTACAAGTTTGATTCCAGTGTGGGCAATTTAGGGACACTACAGAAGAGAAAAGAAAACATTCAAAGTGTTCTCACTCATGATAAGATAGTCTTATCAGAACACAGTGTCAGGCTGTGAAACCTATGGTGGAGACAAAAAAGAAAGACCGTGCAATGCATCACACTTGATCTTAGCCAAAAGGCCGAGAAGGGTTGTGTGCAGTGCATCAGACTTCCCACCTTCCTCTCTGTCCTCCCTTTTCAGTGAGATATAAGTAGGAAATGGAGATGGAGGACAGGAATATTCTGCAAGGAGGGTATACTGAGCTCAGATCTTTGATTCTCTCTTCCTGGTGAAGCTACAGGTTGAGTGAAACAGCTAAAAGTAGCCATGACCATAAATTGGAGGCTAGACAAAATCTATGATACCGTATGAGATGCACAGTCTCTTGGGATTGTTCAGAACCAAAATGTCAATGGTTTTATTGCTAAGAAATTAGTTGACTAGAACCTAGAGCTTTGTAAACAAGCTTGTCTCTCCTGTGGAATACATACCAAATAAGAATCCACAGCTGCCTGGAACGTTGGTTGTTGTGAGTAAGTTAGAGCACAGTTCAACCGGATTCGCCCACCAAAGAGAGGATTTTCTCTGTGCAGCTCTGGAAAATGTCAGTTGTTCCATTCAATGACAGCAGCCTAAAAACAATCTTTCTGAAAATTCTTGTAATGATTTTTTTTTCAGAAATAGAAAAAAAAATCATTCTAAATTTTATATGCAACCACGAAAGATGCTAAATATCCAAGCCCATCTTGGGCCAGACTAAAAGAGATGAATGTGTCACAGTCTGCGATTTCAAAATGTATTATAAGGTAACTGTAATTAATGAAGTATGAGGCTGGCATAAAGACAGATTTATAAACTAGTGGAACAGAATGATGAGTCCAGAAAGAAACCCACACATAAAAAGTCAGAAAATCTTCAAGAAATGTGCCAGCAACATACAATGGTTTAGCAACAGTGCCATCAACAAAAAGTGTTAAGAAAACTGGAGGAGAATGACATTCACCTGCAGGAGAATGAAACTGGAACCTTATCTTCTACTATACAGAAAAAAATCAACTTAAACTAAGGACTGAAATATAAGTTCTGGGGCCGGGCATGGTGGCACATACCTGTAATCCCAGCACTTGGGAGGCTGAGGCAGGAGGATCTTTGCAAATTCAAGGCTAGCCTGGGCTACAAAGTGAGCTCAAGGCCAGCCTGAACTGCATAGCGAGACCCTGTCTCAAAAAGACAGAAAATACATACATGCATACACACATACAAACAAGTTCTGGAAGTGTAAAGGTCCTAGAAAAATGCACAGTAGGAAAAACTTCATGGCATTGGACTAGGGTAGCAATATATTTCTTCTGTGGGAAACAAAAAGTAGGTACCACAGAAACAACTATAAACAAATTCGCCTACAACAAATGAAATAGCTTCTGCACAGCAAAGGAAACAATCAACAGAGTGAAGAGATAACCTATGAAATGGTGAAAATATTTGCAAATCATATATTTTAGAAGCAATTAATACTTCAGTTATATAAGGAACTCTTACAGCTCAACAGCAAAAGACTAAATAACCTGATTAAAAGTGGGCAAAAATCTTGAATAGACATTGCTCCAAAGACAACAAACCCATGGCCAATAGATACATGAAAAGATGCTCCACATCACTAATGATCTGGAAAGTGTAAATCAAAATCACAGTGAGGTATCACCTCATACTTGTCATGATATCTATTATTTAAAGAATGACTAGTGCTGACAAGGATATGGCAAAATTGGAATCCCCATACACTGTTAGTGGGAAAATAAAGTGTTATACTTGCCATTATAGGTAGTATGGAGAGTCTTCCAAAAATTGAAAATACATATGGTCCAGTTATTCCACTTCTGGGCACTTATCCAACTGAACTGAAAATATGATCTCAAAGAAACATCTGAACTTCCCGTTTTTTGCAACACTCTTCACAGTTGGCAGGATATGGAAAGAAACTCAATGTCCCATTGATGAGTGAATGTATAAAGAAAGTGTTATAAACCTGCAGAGGAAAGTTTTTCAGCCTTTCAAAAACCAGAATCCTGTTATATGGCACAATATCTATGAAGCTGGGAGACATTATGCTAAGAGAAATAGGCCTGTCATAGAAGAAAAAATAACTGCATGATTGCACTTATGTGAGGTATCCAGACTGGACTAACTCATACAAGCAACATGAACAAGTTCTACAGCTATGGTGGCACATATAGCATTCATAGATAGTCAGTACTGTACTGTGCATTTAAAAATATTTTAAAATATTGTTCAATGTATATGTCATATTATTTGCTTTTACCACAAAAGAAAAACACAAAAGGCACAAGAAAGCTTTTGGGGGCAATAGATATGTTTTAGTACTTTATTACGGTAGTATTTCACACACATCCAATTGTATATATTAAATATGCACATTTTAATACCAACTATGCCTCAATAAATCATTTCAATTAAAAACTAAAGGCAGATATTAGAAGAAATATCTCATTGATTTTCTGGGAGATAAAATATCAAAAAACCTAGTGCCACAAACACAAGACATGGATAAAAAGATAAAACATTCAGTAAACTTAACATATTACTAGGACATTTTGGAAGAAGTGAGGAATAGCTAGAAGAAAAGGGAAACATCAGGAATACAACTGAGGCTTTGTGTAGTGAGAGAATGACTTCAATGTTGAGACCTTAAGAGCTTACTAAGGCCTAGGTCTAACGAAATAAAGACATAGCTGGATCTACTCCAATCAAATTTCTGAACTCCAAGGACCAAAAACCACTCTTAAAGTCTTCAATAAAGAAATAACGAGTTTCTTGTTAAGGGAAAATAAGCAGACTAGCATCAAGCATCTCAGGTGCAATAACAGAAACTCGAATAGAAGGCAGCAACATCTACAGTTTACCAAGAGAAAAGAATGGCAATCTAAGAAACGTATATTTCCCAACGTATATTTCATTACATGAAAGAACAAAGAGAAAGTTTTCTAAGGGTTACATTGGTTAGTTTGAAGAACTCATTCAAAAAAGTAGTTTAACCAAATGAAAATTTACTCAGAACAAAAATCTGAACAAAGTACAAGAAACTACACTGGATAATGAGTCATATCATATTTATAATTATATCTAAATGAATGAGAATAATGACTCTGGAACCTAATAAAAGACTTTTATAAGTGTTCTTGGAAAAAAAGCATTTTCTAATTGAAAAAATATAAAGCTTGGAAATCAGACTGCAATGAATTTCAGAAAAACTAGGAGAGACAGGGCGAAGGGGATTGGAGAGTTTTCACTAATGGGAACCTGAAAAGCTCACAAAGGTATCAGTGGACATAGGACAGTAAGACATATGTCAAGACAAGTGAAAGGCTGGATCTATTTAAAATTGATATATCAATAGACAATTGTGGACATAAATTGAGATTCTAAATTTTAGAAACACTAGCAAATTCAACCACATATACATTGAGACATTCTACATGGAAGAAAATCCCTTAGAGAAAAATAAACTGAGAAAATACTTGCTTTTTATGCCACCAAAAATTAGTTTCCTTAATTTATAAACACCAGTGTTAAATCACTAGGAAATTATTATTTAAATCCACAGAAAAATAGGTAAAGGGATGCAAAGAAACACTTTTCTTGGATCATACACAAGAAGTTGTTGACTGTAGCTACCTCCAGAGAAGAGAAGTCTGTGTCTTGGGGACCATACGGGAATGAAAAAGTGCATTACATTGTATACACGTGGGTACCTTTGAATCTAAACATTACATATTTATTGCCACATTAAAGGAAATTAAGAACACAGGCCAAATGTTTACTCATATCCCAGCCCAATCAGGTGTGCTGCTTCAAGCATCCCGCACAAGCCTCAGGCTCTCCATCCTGAGCTCTGCCATTTGCCAGGGCCTCAATGGAATCCTCTGAGGTTAGTCAGCCCGTGAGCGAAGAAAGGGGGTGAGAACAAAGAGAATCACAGGGGAGCTATTAGGTGCAAGGACTTGGAATGATACACAACATTTTTATCCACATTCTATCGACTAAACAAGTTATATGGTCCCATCATGATGCCAAAAAGCTGGAAAACTACCCAGAAAGATAAACTAGGTTGCATGAGTCTCATGCAACAAACTCTGTTCCCATTGCCTATTTCTTAAAAGCTAATATTTTGAAAGAGAAATTAAATAAATAGTATGTTAAATCATATCAGGTAAATGCAAATAGAAAGAGTGACTATATACACATCAGTAAAATAATAACCAAAGACCTACTGTGTGATATTGTCAGAAATTCTGAGATGGTAGAGCTGCAACCCACAAAGATAAATAAAACAAGTCTAAATCATTATGCAGCAAGTAGTACAGCAATAAAATATATTAAGCAAAACCTTCTAGGAAGACAGCAAAGATTAGAGAAGAGTCTCAGATTATGTAGTGGGGTAGAAATGGGAAAAAATATACAGAAAACTCACATAGATTTGAATAATATAACTGGTAAGCTCAACGTAACAAACCCTCAAATGACAGACACCATATGGTGTTTAGGTTTGTGTGGTGGTTTATTTCCCTCAACATTATATTTTCCAGCAAATGCCTTGAATTTATCCTTCTTTAGAGCTGAGTAGTATTCTATTATTACAAATACTACATTTTCTTTATCCATTCCACTATAGATGAGCATAAGGCTGCTTCCAGGGTTTAACTATGATGAATTGTGCTGCTATAAACATGGGTATACATATATCACTGTGGTAGGATGCTTTTACCTCTTTGGAAAAGAAACCTAGAAAGGGAATAGCTGGATCATAATAGCTGGGGTTTCTAATTATAGTTCCCTGAGAAATCTCTATACTGATTTCCATAGAGGTTTTACTAGTTTACACTCCCACCAACAGTGTAAAAGGGTTCTTTTCTCATTGCAGCTATACCAGCACTTGGCATCCTTTAACTGCTTGATGGTTGCCATTCTTTCTGGTGTAAGATGAAACAGGAAAATGGATGCAGCTGGAAAATAACATGTTGAGTGGAATAAGTCAGATACACGGGCTTGAACACCGTATGGTAGCTCTCATTTGTGTGAGATAAAGTACAAAGAAGGAGCAAACTGGAGGATGGGTAGAAGGAAACGAGAGGATAGACCTCTTGCACACAGGAAGAACTCCAGGAGTCTGAGGGAGAGGGGAGAGGGAGAAGGGGAGGAGAAGGGGAAATACACCTTTAGATATACCACATACAGGTACCAAATACTCACAATGAACATAAACATTATATGTCATGAAAATGAGCTAAGAATAATAAGGACAAAATGAATGTAAATGCGGAAAGTAGATTTAGCGATGGGGGGTGAGTGGGAAGGACACGGGGCTGAAAAGAGAAATGAACTGTGTTACGTACATGCACCTGCTCCGCAAGATGAATGTAAACTTTAGGTACCGCCAACATGCACTGACAAATCTAAATGTAAATAAATTTAACAAGATGATGAAAATGTGTTATATGTTTGTGGGAATTCCTCAGACATGCTAATAAACTTTTTCCAAAAATATATACACGCCACACCTATCTTTGCACTCTACTAACAAGAATAACACCTTCTAAAGGAACATCAATAAAAATCGATCTTATATCTGGTTAGAGTAAAGCCCAATGAGACTCTCAGATTTAAAGATGATGTGGTTCACATGTGCTGACAATAATTCAGTAAAAATAAAATAGAAATTCCCAACTCAAAGATGACCCCAAAACTTCACTGTTGAGAACTCAGGAAACATTCTGATGAATACCAAGTTGAAGGAAACAACTGAAGGTTATAAACTGTGTGGAACTGAACAAAAAGTAAAAATATCTCAAATAAAAATTTGCAGTATGTTGTTAAACTGTATACAAGAAAATTTAGATTTTAAATCTTTTATTATTAAAAATTTAGAAATATTAAACAGAAATGAACTACTGACGTGGCTTAGAAACTAGAAAAACAACACAATGAGTCAAAAATATAGGTGAAGATAAGAGCTAAAAAATGTTATAATAGCTTCATTCTCCAAAATTGCACAGGAGAGTGAATGTAACTTACACATAGCCACTTCTTCAACAAGAGCAAAATAAGCGAGGAGGGCATGGAGGAGCTTAGGTTACAGAAATTTCGTGGGGAGACCTGGGAGTCAAAAAATCATTCTTTCATGACATTTCCCATGATCGATCATGAGTATAGGGTAGAGGATCCATCAAAGTACAACGTCAGTCCTCAAAGGTCATATTCTCACTATATGAGCTGCAACCATCAGTCACAATGTGATTTGAAAACCTTTGATACTATAATATAATGAATACAAGTCAAACCCTCTCATCCCCTAAAGGGATTGTTAGGAGTTTGAGGGATGGTCACCTTAACTGTGCTACCATGGCAATTTGTACTTATTGTGGTTACATCATTCGTCACACTGCCTCTTAAGTTATTTGCTAATCTGTGCCCTTTCTTTTGAGTCCCTTAGGCATAGGGATCATGTCTTTTTTTCTTGGATCCTCCTAGTACTTCACCAGAGCCTGACTAGAGAAACAAAAATTGAAGATGAACAACTGAATAAGAGAATAAATTTACAGAGACTAAAAGCTAGAGGGGGCAGAAAATCAAAAATCCCCTCCTGCACAGAGAGACCTACATAACAAAACACCACAGGCCCATTAAGCTACCGATGACTAGTACTCAGCTAACAGAACAACATAGATCATGTAGGAAGCCAAACTACCATTTTATCTGACAAGGACATTTTTCAAGTCTATTCAAAGATTTCATAAACAATTCATTTTTGTTCAAATCCATGGCAGCCCCCAATGCACATTTAGTGAGCGCAATTTTAAGCTTCCGGAAAATCACTAACAAGACCAGGAGAATGCTTGCTGATGAGGGTACCCTCACGGTACTTATTAGTGTATTTTACTCCCAGTGACATATACAAAATCTGAGTTGAAAGAAAAGGCAAAGAGGAAGCATGAAGGTTGGGCAAAATGAGTGCTGGATCTGCTTACATATCACCCACACTATCCACATTCACACAGGTTGACAACTTCAGCAAAAAAGTTGCCTTATTTTGCAAAATTTGTACTATGACTACACCTTTTCCATCCTATCCAGTTCCTGTCAGTCTTGTTGCTAAGCATTTAAACATCCAAGTACTCGGTATTCTGGAACTATGAACCTAATAGGTTGTGTCAAGCTCTCCTTTGGTTGTGGCCAAAGGTGAGATTTTTCTCAATTAACCAGGGTAGAACCTTCTTCCTATAGAGTCAATTGTCCTTACACTTGCCCTCTGTGGTCAAGTACAAAGCCAGAGGCTGATAACATTGGCTAATTTAAAGCTTTGTGCCCATGAAGAAAGCTTGGTTCTCTACTTCCCTGAAGTTGGAGTTAGTGTAGAGAGAGAAAAGCTCTTGTCACTAACTTTGATTCTGGTTAGATATCCAGCACCACATTCACCTACCCCACATTCCACCCTGTTTGCCTACTAACTGGCATTCATCTTTTACTTCTCAGTTAACTCACACATCATGTTCTCTGAAGAGTGGTCTTTCTCCACCCCCTAGCCTACCTCCATAGTATCATTACTGCCCTATCATAACTATTAGCACATCTCATTTCATTACTTCATTCATACCTACCTATCTTCTCCCACACTATAACTATGTGAGGGTCAGACCTGTGCCTGTCTCATTCACAGCTGAATCATTGCAATGAAGTATACTGCATGCTATAAAATAGATGTTTAATGAATGTTTTCTAAGTGAATGAATCAATTAATATGTAAACAAGCAAGTAGGCATGTGGTCTAAGCTCAGGCAGTTCCAGTGGTCAAATCCTGTTTATATAAAGAAACTTGAAGAGTGAAACACTCCTAACACCCCTGTGATACAGATGATTTTGTTAATCTTATCAGAAATAAGAAAAAACAAAGGCCAGAGATATGAACTCATTACAAAGTAAGAAAAGTAAATTAATTAGCAACATTGTCCTGTAGATCCCGAGTTTCAGTTCTAATTTGTAGGACAAAGATTATGGGCTAATTTCTATGAAGACAGAAATGCCTCAGGAATAGGAGTGGTGACCGCTGATGTGTATCTAAGGAGGCTTCCCCAGGTCTGACAGCAGGTGAGCAGCATCCATTCAGTGAAAACAGAGAAGTATGGTTGGTAGAAAAAAAGCCAAAAAACTTATATTAAACCTTTGTCTCTTGGGCTGGGGATATAGCTCCATGGCAGAAGCGCCTGCCTGGCAAGCACAAAGTCCTGAATTTGATCCCCAGTACCAAAAAGAAAAAAAAATGAAAACCTTTGTCTCATTGATTGCCTTGGTATAACTCATAAACCTTTCTAAGACCCACAAAATTCATCTATAAAGCAACGAAATAAAACATCATTTTGCAATGTTGTTTTGAAGAGAAATTGATATCCAGTGCCTAGCACAACATCTGGCTCACAGAATGCATTCACTAAATTTCTATTTATTGGAATAGAATAAAACAGAACTGAAAGGAAATTTCCTCTCACAACTTTAAAACCTTGAGCTTCAAGCACTCTTCCCTTATTTCTGACACAGAGCAGGAGCTTTGTAATCAGTGAGTTGATTGGTTCATCGTGCTTACATCAAAAGTTTAGGATTCAGTCTTTCTTTAGGGAGGCATGGTCTTTTAAAACTTGTTTTTGGCTGCTTGTCAAGCTGAGGAGATATTCCTCTGAAGAAAGGAAGCCTATATTAAGAGAATTCAGGTTAAATGACTCTTCAGTGAGCATCTACTATGTGCAAGGCCCTGTTCTAGGCTTGGAGCACCATGGGAGGAGAGAAGCAGAAACAAAGACATGATAATATCTACAATCTCCCTGAGCAGCTGGTACTTTTCTAGACCATTATTAGAAAGTCCAGCTCATTAATGAATTGCTTTCTTTTTCAAAAATATCTGCACTTTTCTAGCCTAGCTCCCGTCAGTACCACTGGAAGCATTCTATAAATCAATGCTCATTTTCTCTTCACTTGCTGAATCTGAGAAATGGGAGTCATTTGATATATATATGCATGCAATTGAAAATGTGAGGATTTTCATTGTACTCCCTCAAAAGATCCCAGAATATGGAAACCTAATTATACTCAATCTTCTCATTTGTTATATTTATTTCCATGTTTTGGAAGAAAAACTTGATTATTATGCCTCCCTTCGTGAAAGTATTGATCATTTTATTTTAAGCATGCTGTTTCTGAGCTATTACCCAGGTAGCCTGGCCAAGAAGTCTTTATCTTTATGGCTGACTCATCATCAAGGACTACTCAGCCTTTCCAAGGTTTGGCTGAGCTCTTTACTGATGAACTATGAACCCTATCATCTCATTTCTAAAATTCATCCACAAATATAAACCTATTAAAATAGCACTTTATACTGAGATTCACAACTTATGTGAAAAGTATCAGTAATACAGGACTTATAAACACCAAAAAATTGCATTTCAACAATAGATTACTTGACAAGTCTTTAATTGATAATGCAACCAACATCTTTAGGCTATTATAACTGCCTCTAGATAGATTTTGTAATTCTTCTCTGAAGACATTAAAGTTACAAATTCCTATTCTTTACTTGAGAGTTCATTTATACAGGTTGAAAAGAAAACTGACTTCATGACACACTGAAGTGCTGAAATCTAAAATGTGAATTGGTACATGCATCTTCTAACCTACCAAACATCAACAGAAGTGACCCAAGAGCACATTCACGTATGACAGGATGGGAATTACTTTTGTAGGGGTCAGGGGTCAGAAAACAAGCACATGAGTCAATGTCTAAAAGTTAATCATAGCGAGAGATTTGAAATAGCAGACAAGCTGTAAATGGCCTTCAAAAACACAACTCAGTCGTTCTATAAACGGAGAAAGTGAACTTTGAAGAAGGAATGACATTTTCCTCTAACTATTTAACTACTACCAGTAGTCATTTGTAGAAAAATGAGGTAGACTCTGCTTTTTCTTATAGCTGATCCAGTGTCTACCCTTCCAGAAATACACATGATAGAAATCATAACAGTGGAAAGATCATAAGACAGCAAGCCAAATTAAAATAGAAAAGAGAGAAAGGAAACAAATTGGAAGAGAGAAGGGCCAAGAAGACATTCTTGAAGTTACCATGGAGTGCATATTACATATTGGTTTTGGTGGCAGGGGGTTTGTTTACATACTCTAAAAAACGGATCACATACATCTAAGAGTACGTAAAACATACAGTACATGTACGATTTGGAAGGGCCAGCAAATTACAGCTCATGAGCCAAATCTCACTTGATGCCTACTCTTTTAAATAAAATTTCATTGCAACAATAACACCCAGCTCTTCATATATAGTCAATAGTTGCTTTTTTGTCACAATTATAGATTTAAGTAGTTATGACAGATACACTATGGGCTGCAAACCCCAAAATATTTACTATCTGCCCTTGACAGGAAGTTTGACAATCCCTGCCTTAAAGAATACTAATGAATACTAGTAAGTACTAAGAAAATATATGCATGGCAAGAATACTAATAAAAGGACCCCCAAGTTCTCAAGAGCCAAGTGAAAACCTAGACTATCACCGGTACTTTTTTAGGGTCTGTGAGTCCCTCCTGTCTCACAGCCTCCTCCACGTATACACTACTTTTCTTTGAAAAGCCAAGTTTCAAGCCTGAACCTAGCTCTAAATAGGCAGTACTGCCATTGTCAAATGACGAAATTCAAGAGAAGCCAAGCTGAACACGATGTAATTTTGATTTCAGTGAGATTTACAGCAGACCTTTCTGGGAGCACAGCAAGCCAGATTATGAGTAGGATCTGGGAAATAAAGCCTCACCACACTTGGGTATCTGGTAGGGCTACAGTGTGGTTCGGTACTGGATACATGATGGGGATGTGATTGGGCAAGCAGGTTGCTATGTAGCTGTTGCTTTTAAGTTCCTCCTGGAAAGAAAGCAGAACACCTCTATGAGGTGAAATTGTGTCATTGGCTGCTCCAGGCAGAAGGCTCTATAACACAGTGTAGGAAACTGACCAGCAAATGGTCAAGTCAAGGGCAAATAATGACCTGGGCTCGGCTCCCTTAGTCACTTGATTCTCAGGTTAGAGAGAAGGCAATGGTTGCAGCGCATTTTGAGTCCCGTTATTACAATCTGGATTGATTACGTCTGCGGCACAGCTCTTATCCTGAGGCTCTGCTTGCCATCTTGGGATCCTCTTTACCCCTTTTTTGGTGTCCCCGGTTTTCCTTATCCCATGTTTTCTTCTTCCTTGATTTTCACCCTCATTTAGTGGTAAAGAGCCTCCAAAAGTTAAGTAAAATTTAAATTGAGAAAGGTTGAAAAGGGGATGTGAGCAAATATAAACACTTAAGAAATTATAAATGTCCAAAATGTTTACCTCTCTACATACTAGTAACGACACTCAACACAGTTTAGAATATTTAAACAATTTGTGCATATAATTGTATAGTATGAGTTGGCTAAAACTGCCAGTGTGCCACAGATGGAGTAAGTCATACAACACAAATTCATTATCTCACAAGTTTGGAGGCTAAAAAGTCTGAGATAAAGGTGTAAACATGGTTTCTTCAAGGCTGCTCTCTGGTTTGCAAATGGTTACCTTTACCTTGTGTCTTCACATGGTCGTCCCTCTGTGTATCTGTAACCTAATCTCCACAGACACCACAGATTTTGGTTTAGGACCCACCCTAACATCATTTTAACATAAATACTTCTTTAAAGATGCTATCCCCAAATTAAACCACACTCTCAGGTACTAGGAGTTAGCTTAGGACTTCAGCATTGGGAAGGCACAATTGAGCCCATAGCAATAACTGAATTTGATTCTGTTTTACGTTGTAAAGGACTTTCTGTTTTTGTTTCTGGTACCAGGAATCGAACTCAGGACCTTGCCCCTGCCAGGCAGGCGCTTATGCTGCTGAGCTATATCCCCAGCCCAGGATTTTCATTAAGAAAATAAAGTGTGTGTGGTCTTATTTTATAAGGAAATAAAGAATGTGGAGTTTTATTTCATGTGATATACCATGAGCTATTCTGAATTTGTAGCCTAATCTGTGTTTTTTGCAATTTTTAGAAATATAATTACACTCATCTTGATTTTTCTGACAAATTACTTTCACAAGTGCCTTGCATCTATATCTTACAAACAATGATAACCCAGGTAGCAGGTAACTCAATTTTGTCGCAATACTGTTTAGCTACATGTGTAGGCGTGATCTCATGTTATATCTAAGTTCATATTAGCATTACTTAGCATGATGCTTGTTAAGAGCTGAGAGTCATAAACATGAAAAGATGAAAAGTGATATCATCACTGTTTATATGAACTATTATAAAACAAGACTTAAAGCAGTATGAATTTTCAATTACTTTCTGAGAAACATAACAGAGATATAAAGAGAAGAATCTAATGTTCTACACCGACACTCAAATTGATCATACTTCTAAAACTAAGGATATGCTAATTCTGGATAGTTCTTGTACAATTTCTAATAAAATTTTAATCATAACTGATAATAACAGTTCAATCTTCAATAATATATCACTTTCTCATGCATTTTCATTTTATACATGGCAAATTCACATTAGTGTTTAGGAAATTTCAGTCAACATATTTATTTATGTTTTTCTTTAAAATAGTTTTTAAAACATTAATCTGAGAATTTCATTTTTATCACTACCCCAGAGCTATCTTCATATCAAGCTGATTAAATAGCATTGTCCCTGGACAATGGGAATTGAAAGAATGTATATTACATGCATGCAGACCTTAATATATTTTGATCCTCTGGGAAAAATACAGAATCTCATTTCAAACTGCTCAAATAGATGGTACAGCAAAGGAGTTTTTAAAAATATACATATAATCAACCAAATCAAATACATTATATCAGGTCTTTGGTGGTAAAGTGTCATTTCAGAAATGCGACATGCTAAAACCTCAATAATACCATAGGTAGACTACGTAATCCAAAAGGAATGAAATTAAAGTGATGATGAATTTCATCTCTAGCAAATACAGGTTCAGTGGGAGTAAACAACTATGTTATTAATAAATTCTAACTGTACAACTACCTCAGGCCAATTTCTTAGTTTCCCTCTCTGCCTCAGCTATAATAATTGTAATGACTAGCCGTGTCTCTGAATGCCCAAGGAATTGGGTTATGGCTTAATAAAACCTGACAGTGTGAATGAATGAACATTCTCAACAGAGAAGTCACATCAGTAAAAATGTGATGCCAAGTAATGTTGATTAGTACCCTGCATATGGATGGCTCATTTGACAAATGTGGCCACAGGACCCAAATGCCACATAGGATTTGAATACTAGAAATTGGCCACATTCTCTCATCCAATTGAAAGGGGTAAGTGCTAATTTTGTGACTTGAACACTGTTGAATGACATCATCAGAAGCTAGGCAATTTACCTTTGGATTCTACACTCAAACATGATAGGCTCCAACATATAGAACAAGCTTAACAATTTATAGGAATTAAAATGTAAATATGGACTAGTGACAAATGCATGGCATTTCTATAAAAATCCTTGTCTAATGTAGAGACATAATAAAAAATATCTTTTGGTAAATATCTCAACATCTATATGCCATTTCCATGCACAGGGAGTTAATTTTGATAAAATGAGTTTCCTAGGAGGTCATGAAACAACCAATGTTTTATCTAATGTGAAATGGGTTTGACAGAAATTTTTATCTCATTCTACCCAACTCTCCTTTCAACACCATAGAAGGACTATCATCTATTAATAAAATCAAACAATATTCTTTCCCATCCCATAATGACTGTTTAACATGGTCTCAAGTGGCTTTTGTGTGAAAAGCAATATTTGTCCCTTGTCCTTCTCCCTCATGAACCATTGGTCTTAGGCCTGGAATGAGTGGTCGGCTATCTCTCTGCTCTGACAGATACAAAGGCACTTCCTCTGCATTTGGCCTCACTTTGGTTCTCATTGACATAGCTCACTGCTTTGAGATTTAACTGCATCTCTCATTGTATCTCAGACTCATTCAGGTTGACCTGCTGTCTTCAAGTACGAGATTACATGGTTCATTCTTGTGAGCCCCTCATAAATTTACTACTAAGCAATATTAGTTATATATCTGTGGTAAATTGACAGCTGGTGGTCAATCTATAGCCCCCAGTTGAACTGAGCAAGCATGGTAGTAGGTATGACAGGCCCACCTGAGGACTGTTGCCAGAAACGTAAGAGGCAGACCTGGAGAAGAAGGAGACTTTTGGAAACTAAAGAGGCTGTTGGGAGCTGAGAGAGGCTGTTGGAAGCTGGTGGAAGCTGTAAGGAGCTGTTGGTTGTTTTGGAGGAGCTTGTCATGCTCACTTTCCTGATGAACTTGGCTGTCGTCATCCTCTGAGGAGCTCAGGACCAGCTCTGGTCCTCACTTTGAGCATCACTTCCTGGCTCTGGAGGGGAAGATGGTGCACTGCCAGTCTTCAGGAGAAGCTTGCTGCGTTGGCTTCCCTGATGGGAGCTCAGCCATCTTGATCATCGAAGGAGCTCGGGACCTCACTGTTGCTGAAGATGGCTGTGGTACCATTCAGGGAGCTCTGGTTCTTTTGAGCATCACTTCCCAGCTCCAAGGAAGATCTCTCAGCCTGCTAGCACAGCTCCTTCATCCCGCTGGCAGAGATTTCCTAGATTCCACCAATGACCTTTGGGCCTTCCCAGAGCAGATCCATGAAACAGGCCTGTATGAGAGGTTGTCAGGGGCTCTGGGCCTCCAATTGGGTTTGTGGGAGGCATTGTTATGAGCTCTAGCTATTTGGCCAGACTCTCACAAGACATTTCCCTGGAATTCAGACCTTTGGCTAGATCTCTTGGTCTATAGTGTGTGGTCAGATTTCCTGCATTCTTTTGTGTATCATTCTTAGGGTGACTATTATAAATAATCATATAAAATATGTGCCCTCTATTATATTGTTTCACCTTGCAAAATACGCCCCACACCAACATGATACCACATTCTTCCTCAGGATACATGGGATATATGGGAACCAGCAGATGATTTCTCTGCCACATGGAAGATGGCAAAATTCTCAGGAGTGAGTTTAGGCCCCATGCCTACATAACCATGTTGTACTACTCAATTTTATTCTGATGTGTATGCCCCTTGTACCATAGGAGTACCTTGTAAGAGCTCCCAGAATTGAACAGGAGAACAAATGATTTTCTCATTTAGGTTTTCTTCTCAACCCCAAGCTGTAGACATGAATCTGAAATACAGGTGTCTCACCGGTTTGTTCCTCTTCTTCTGATCCCTTTTCCTTCCTCAATGCATGAGAAGTCAGATGAGTGAGTGTACCTGATAGAGATTGGGGATGACTATAAGCATAGGACTCATTTTTTTTTTATCCAAATTGAAACAGAAACTCAATTCACTCCTGGATACTGATTAGTTCACAAGTTCCAGAAGGGCTTAAAACCCAAGTGGAAAGGGATCATGGCTAATGCAACACCGAAGAAGTGCTGGAATACACTATTGTCACTGCTGCTGGTTCTAGACATCACTGGCATTGGTCAGTATAGACGCTGCCACCACAACAATGCTATACCTGGCAGAATGAAATTTTCACAGACCCCACCTTTATCATTAGTTTTTCATTTAGTGACAGGGGCAGCCATTTCTCAATGGATATCTCTAGCTTCAAAGGAGACAATATAAGCAAATATCAAGATTTTCACTTTCTCTAGCAGGAAGAAAAGGCATATGTTAAGCACAGCCCCCAAACATAGGAAAAGAATTCCGATCCCAGGTAGCAGTGTGGATTTCCACTCATGTCAATCATTTCCTTCCTGTGTTGCATAGTGACCAGGTGATACCAACTTTCCTAGATAGCATAATGGTGTACTTAATCCCGGAAATGAGGAATAATAGATTTTAGAATGCCTTCTTATTAAATTGGGAAATTAACAAATAAAAATCACAGTTACATAAAGCTTTTAATGCCAAGCATTTTTATATCCAGGGCCGACATACTACACATAATAAGCTATTTTGAGATTGAAATTTCTAATTTGTTTCAGAAATTTCAATTCAAATGATTATGTAAAGGATATACTACCTAACAATCCAGACTCCAATTCTTTAAAATTAGCAAAGATGCCTCCTTAAGAGTTTATAAATCAACTAAGAATTTCTAGTCTGGACGATAAGATTTCATCTCTAGAAATAGCAATGTGTGACTATATATTGTTTGTTTACGCACATGATATTTTATCATTATTTGAATCACAATTTTAAAAGCTGTCACATAATTGTTAGGGCCACAGAAATTTTCTATATTTATCCAAGATTTCAACTTCATTGATTCAAAGAAACAAATGTGAAGGAGCAAAGGTGACTCCTCTGCAGGACACATTTGGGGATAATCGAGACACAGGCACATCTCCATATGCAAAGAAGCTCTTTAATAAACCTTTATTTTGTATGGAAACAGTAGACAACTTTCACGGGAAAAGAACTCTTAAAAGTGTTGTACACAAGGAAGGACAGATATACTTCTGAACTTCAAGAGGACTTTGATATATGTAGTACATTACCAGATTTTTATGTAAAGCACAGAGTATTCTTATGCTTCCGAACTAGCAGGGACAGATTATGAAAAACTATGAGCAAATGTGTGTAACTTTCAATGCAAATCAGGGCATGTGTTAGATGAGCTGATACATAGATGATACATAGGTGAGCCTAAAAGTATATTATGTTAAATGAAATAAGCCAGGCATAGAAAGAAAAATGCTGTATGTTCTGATTTATATAGAGAAGCTAAAAACTATAGCTTGAGACAGTAAAGGATAAGGAGTACAGGGAGAAGATGGACAGCAGGAACCAAAATGCAATTCAATAGGAAAAATAAGTTCTACTGTTGTACAGCACATTTGGGTGATTATACTTTAAAAGAATCTACTGTTCATATCAAAATTACAGTAGAGGATTTTGAATGTTCTCTCCACAAAAACTGAGGAGTGTTTGAAGGGGTGAAAATGTTTACTATACACTGTTTGCATGGATCGAACTACCACACTGCACCACAGAATTACTTACATTGTGTATCAATTAAAAATTTGTGTATCAATTAAAACTTAAATTTTCCTGAGAAGCTTTCAACTGGTAAATTCAATCTCATCCTTTTTTTCATTAGTAATGCTCCTTACAAGTTAGATTCCCTGCCAATAGTTTGTCAACCAATTGATTCCAGGCAACAGTGAGAGGCTACTGCCTTAGCATCCTCATTGCTGAGACAAAATACCTGACACCTGAAATTTAAAGGAGAGATTTGTTTGTGGCTCATAATTTTGGAGACTTTATTACGATGGTTAGCTGAATCCAAGGCAGGAACATCAGGGTAGGGCATTGCAGAGGAAAACAAGTCACTTCGTAGTGGTTGGAGGGAGGCAGAGAGACAGAGACACACAGAGATGGACAGAGACAGAGACCGAGAGAGAAGAGCCAGAAAACAAGGAAGGGACTGGGAAACAGAATAGATTCATTCAGGTCACACACCCAGTGACCCACCTCCTCCACCTAGGCTTTGTCTCCTAACAGAACATTCAGCTATGAATTAATCAAGGAATTAATCCACTAATGAGTATAGAGCTCTCATAATCCAACCTCCTTCCGAAAAACCCACCTCTAAGCATAAGAGATGGGGGAGGCACTTTAGATCTAAACCGTAACGTTCTGACCCTTGCAAAGCGTATGTAAACCATTGCTAAAAGGTGCCAAAGCCTAACAGTTTTAGCACTGTTTAAAAGCCCCAAGGTCATAGTCTCTTCTGACAATGAAGGGAAACATTTAGCTGTAAGTTCCTGTGAAAAAAATTTAAAAAGCAAGTTACATGCTTTTAGGATATAATGGCACAGGGTGTATTTTTTCTCTAAAAGAGAGGAAAATGCAAGAGAAAGGAACTGGACCAAAAGAAAAAAAAACCCTGAAACACAACAGGGACAGTATGAAATTCTGTTGTATCCAGTTCCCAGAACATTAGTGCTGAGGTGCGAGCTCCAGAGGACTTGGGTAGCCCCACCCCTACAACACTGCCAGTTACAGCCCATATGGCCTTCCCTTGGGTTGGCTGTACTCATGCCTGCAGCTTTCCTCAGCAAATGGTACACATTCCCTGTGTCTCCAGTTTCCTGGGAGAGAAATTTGCACTTCACTTTCTGCTTCACTCTCACAGCTTTACACATCCCTGTCAGGATCTCTTAGCAGGTACTTCAAATCTGTCGCACGTTTTTGCCAGGACTTCCAAGCCTTCCCAGGAAAGCTGTGCTGCCTAGAAAACTAGGTGGACACCTCCGTGCCCTTATAAGTCTTACAAAGTCTTGTAAGGGTGTTTACATTTTTTACAAATTTGAGCTAGTGAAGGGTGGGGTTTGGACAATTTCTGAGCTGTCTCCAAGCATCTTTCTCATTTTCCTGTATTTTAATGACATTTATCTGTTTAGCAACCATGCATTTCTCAGTCCCAGCTCTACACAGGCTTTATTTTTGCCCAAACTTCAACCTTTAAAAGTCTTTTTTTTTTTTTTTTTGCTCCTGCTTCTCACTGTAAATTTAGCTAAGAACTGCCAGCAATGCCCATGCCACAACCTGAACACTGTGTTGCCTAGAAATTTTCAGTAGGCCAATTAGTACAATGCTTTTAAGTTTTGCCTTATACAAAGTCTTTAGATATGGAGAAAATATAGACAGGTTATTTATCAGAATGTAATATGAATGGCCTCTAGTCCAATTCCCAAGAATCCTCATTCTCAAGTGCAATTTCATGCACCTACTCTTTACTGTCTACATTCTTATCATAATTATACTGGTTTTGGAGGGTTCTGACCAGCATTGTCTACCAAGCTCTGCTTACAGCATTTTATAGCTTTTCCAGCCTGCATCTGTATACCTTCTGTACTCTTCCCATGAACCAAATTTAAAGTCCTCTGTGCAAGAAGGAGAAAGGAGGGGCCAGTATCCCCTTCTAGAACATCCCCCCAATGACCTAACTTCCTTTTAATTAGAGCCACCTCTCAATGGTTATACCAAATCCCAGTAGCAACAACCTTCAGCAAGTGAATATCTGAGAAACGCTTCAGATTCAAACTATAATGTGATATATCTGATAAGAGATTGATATCCAGACTACATGAAGAACTCCTACAACTCCACAAAGAGAATTAAACAATCCAGTTTAAGAATGGACAAGTGGCCAAGTATGGTGGCACACACATATAATTCCAGCACTTGGGAACCTGAGGTAGGAAGATCACCCTGAGTTTGAGGTCACCCTAGTCTATGCAGTCAGTTTGAAGCCAGCACAAGCTACATAGCAAGACCAACCTAAGAACAAACAAATAATGAGTAAATGACTTTAACAGAGATTTCTGCAAAGATGACACACAAATAGCTAGTAGGTACATGAAAAGATTCTCAGCACTAACAATTATCAGGTAAACACAAATGCAAACCACAATGAAATGTCACCTCACATGCATTGTGATAGCCACAATCAGGAAAACTAAAGAAAAAACACAGAAAACAGGAGAAAGTTATTTCAAATTATATACCTAATTACGATACATTATCCAGAATAT
>PVLD010014695.1:0-51337 GCA_004027595.1 Dinomys branickii | reverse complement strand
CATATATGCAGGAGGGCTAACATGGTTCTACTATTGTATTATATCACTTAATGCTAAGCAATAATCGATGACAGGATATTAGATTAATCGTGTATATCTGTATGTGTTATCCTGAACACACACTTCGAAGATATCAATATGTAAAGCAGCAACAAGCGGTGTTTTTTGTTGTTGTTGATGTTGTTGCTGTTGTTGTTGTTTGCCTGTTTTGTTTCTTGTCTTTGGATTTTTGGTTTTTGTGTTTTTTCTGTTGTTGAGAGGATTAACTGTCTGACTAAATTTGCATTCCTGTATATGGGTTCATACATTTACAATTCGAAGATATCAATGGATAAAGCAATAACCACTGTTGAGACCATATCACCTTGTCTATAGATTAGCTGTGATTGTACTATTTTTTATGATAATTGGTGTCTGTTTGTCAATATGTTTTTGTACTTTTATGTTTCTAAAATAAAAAAAAATATTTATGTGCCCTTTTCAAGTGAATAGCTTTATTTTATTTGGATATTTAAACAAGAAAAAATGTACAATCATTTATTTCTTTGCCAAAAATGAATTTTAAAAAATAATTATAGCATTGTATGAATACAAGAAAACCTTTTTGGCATTTAGCTTTAAAAATAGACCCACTTTATAATACCAATGATTAAAAACTGTGTTATCTTTTTATAGTAATTATACTGGCACTGTACAATATTTCTTGTGATTATACGATTTAAATTCTATGATTCAACCTAAAGGTTAAATACTCATCCGATAGATGCATGATTGGAAAGTAAAGCTACCTGCATATAAGGCAGGGGGGAAAGGAGACAATCACAAGACACCATGGTAATGGCTTTGTGGGTTATTGTAAATCCTGTGGCACCATGGTGTAACGCAATGCCTCAAACTTAAAATGTAATTCGAGGATTCTAGTAATCCAACCCATGAGCATAGCATAAGATATTTAAATTATTGGTAAGATGCTATTTTGTTTAAAATGGCAAAAATATGTCCTAAAAACTTAAGAATTTATAAAATTCACAATAAATTATAATATAATTGCATTACAAACTGAATGCTGTTTTAAAATATATATAAAAGATCATCCACAGACACTCACAAAATATCCACACATCTTCTCCCGAAGTTCACCAATATAAGTTTATTTGTTTAAGTCACTGATACAGACCAATAAGGAAAAAGAACTGATTTACAGCCTATGCGGTGTATGGGGTGTGTACTTTCACGTGTCCTTAAAAAACTACTTTGTTTCATTATGTGTTTAAATTGCCCCTCAAAAAGAAGTTTCTAGTTAGAGCTGTGTGACACCTTTACTTATCCATCCACTGTCTATTTCTCATTTGAAATTTCATAGAAGATTTACATTATGTAGAGTTAACTAGCTTTTCTCTTTTAAACGTTTTGCCTTCAAAAAAATTTTTTTAACTTGCACCATTTGGAGGAAAATGGCTGCATCTTCAGACCATAATACTCAGTGAAATAAATCAGACACACAGGCTTCAATACTGTACGGCTTCTCTTATATGAGAAGCTCAAAATATAAATAAAGAAGAAAAAAAAGAGCAGAAATATTTTTACACACTTGAGGGGTTTTTTTTTAAGCCTTTCAAAATAATCTCAGGAATTGGTCGGGTTTGCAGGACTAACTTCCAGTAGTAAATAAGATTTGTATCATTTAACTCCTGCACTTTATGCATATTTGCCAAAGGGGTAAATTTAAGTCAGCCAAAATTTATTAAAGATCATTCAACGTTTATTGACTCTCAGCTGTGTATGCAGATATACAGACATTCACTGGCATCAAGTTTACACAAACCCTGTAGACCACTGATACCCATGAAACAGTTGAGGAGCACATTTACAGAACAATAAATTTTAAATGTGAGCTAATAAAGGAGCTTAGAAACCAAGCACATGTGTGTGAAGGAGCGTCAATCAAGAGAATAGGAACAAGTTGATGAAGGTGTCTTTGCAATTGTTTTGATGAAAGTACCTTCAAAAAATTTTTGCCCATATTCCTAGTTATTAGAAATAAATGGTAATTTTCTCTTTTCATGTGTCTTTAGGAATGATGTGTTTTGCTATCAAAGGAAAATTTATTGCTAAATTTGCAATATCTTTATATAAAAATATTTATTAAATAACCTATGTACCCTTCTCCTCAATATTTTATATATTTTATTCAGGTATCTATGGAGCACAGTGGCACACACCTGTAATACTAGCTGGTCAGGAGGCTAAGGCAAGGAGGGTCACTAATTCAAGGTCAGACTGGGCGACTAGTGAGTACTTGTCTCTAAATAAAAAATAATGAAGTCTAGAGATGTAGTTCAGTGGTCAAAACACTTGTGGGTACCCCAAAATAGTACCACGAAAGTATATTTTTTATAGACTTCAAGTAGTTTTTCATTCAGGAAAATTATTTGGAGATTGGCATGTAGTATTTGTGGACAAGCTATTGTTATATCCAAAGGAATATTTAAGGGCAATAAAGCAGCAAGCAGTTCTGTCTTAGAGAAAAGAGCCCAGCAAGTAACGATATCTCGGAATAGCACAGAATCACAGAACTCAGAAAATTTTAGAGGTTATATAACATGGAAATTTTGTAGATAAAGAAAACAACTGAGACACTCAGAAGTAATTGCTTTTCAGATACTGGAATGAAAAGTGAGGCCCCGGACTCCGAACTGTATGCTCTTCTCATTGTTCTATGCGATCAGTAATAAACCTCATGTGAAAGATTATTACTCAAAATGATTAATATTTATAAAATTAATAATTAATATTTATAGAATTTATAATAATATATTAATTATATAAAATCTATATATTAATTATATAAAATTCTATAGAACTTTTTCAAAAGTTTACAGATGAGAGGTGAAGGTGAAAGAAGGTGGTGTACCACCCCAAAGCACACCACTTTTGTAAAGGGAGTATTCTGAGTATTTTAACAGTTGAAAACAGCAGGTACAATTTACAAAAGAATAAGATAAAACACCCACGTGAAAGATGCGCTCCCTTTCGCATAGGAGAAAGAAACATTCTTTTTTCCAGAACTGAGAAGTTGAGCCCAAGAGAAATCTTTAGAGAAAGACTTTTAAAATAGCTTTTACCTTCCTTTAGACTCCTCATATATTTTAGCTATGTTTTTTGACGATTACTTTCTTTGTTCAGCCTAGTACATAAGCAGGAAATTTTGCTACTCTTTTTAGGTCTTCGTTTTTCTGCGGGGTCCCATGTAGATGTAAAGAGCCATATGCTTTCTTCTGTTAATCTGCCTTACACCAGTCTAATGCTGGGACCCAACAAGACACACCAGCAGAGTCGAAGGAAGGGTTTGCATGCTGTACTTTTTGTATTATACACTTCTGTTCTAAAATATTTATCAGTTTTCCTTTATATCCTATACATTTATGACAGAATTTTGTGAGGCTCTATAGTTTAATGTTATCCATTTAAAAATCTGTGAAAGAACATTAAACTGTGTAGACAACAAAGAAAAATGTGGCCTGGTTCCTGATCTTTTATTAAAATTGAAAATTTCCCCTGTAAAATCCTGTCAACGTTGAGCAGATTGAAGTTTCCATATGTCCACAACATAGATTGGTTGGTGTGTTCGTGGGGCTCTGGCTTTTCCTTTCCAGGCTCTTGCTGCCCTGAACAAAGAATAGGACAGGAAATGAGTAGTGATATTTTACATTTATTAAAGATATTAAAGGTAAGACAAAAGGTGAGAAATACTCTGAAAAGATGTGCTCTACAAAGCGAGTGTGGGCCAATGAAAGTAAGAAAGGAGATGTGCTTTGTGTACAGAGCAGGCCACTGCGAAAGAAAGAAGGCAGTGGCCATGAAACTAATGGCTGCCATGTTTCATGCCCCCATTTTGACTTCAGATCGAGGCTATCGTAACAAAAACCAGCTTGATCTTGTGCCAGAAGAATTAAAGACAGCATTCTCTGGTACCAGGTGCAAGGCTACAGATCTGTTCTGCACATGTATCCTGGATCACCATGATTGACAGGTAACACCTGCCTTCCCCGCTGCTTTGCCATGCCCTAATCTCCTGCTTCAAACTCCTCCACAAAGTGGATCTTTGTGAAGACTTTTGGAAACCCACATTGTAAGACCAATGGCAGGTTTAGTTTATGAAGAACACTATCAGGTATAGTAAACAAAGGTGCTACCTCAAGTTTGGAACGATTTTTCAAAAGTTTTCATTATTTTTGTTAAAATGTTTTTCAGAGTTCTGATACAGTTTTATGGCACAGTTTTTAAACTTTTGTCTCCCTATATTTACCAAAGGGATTTAGGGGGGTATACCTCTAAAGTAATTTTGCAAAACTAAAAAATTACACTATGTACCATAGTGTACTGAAAATCTATTTATTCTTTACTTGTAATATCTATGAAAACATTTCTGTAATTGAAGGTTTAGTCTCCTGTAAAAGTGATAAAATATCAAGAAATTAATTTTATATGATTATGATGAATAATTGATAATGACTGTTTATCTTATATTAAGTTAAGACCCTTTCTCCAAGTCTTGACCAAAAATCATTTATGAGACTCTATACAGAAATATAATTTACATGTGATATTTTTGAGTTGATGAGTCTCTGAAACCACAGAAGAATCTTTCTTCCACCACCACATTCTAATCAACTTGTTGTGCTGATCTTCTCATCGTTTAATTACACAAAAATGTAAATTCTATTGAACTGGGCAGATTGACACATTTCAGGGCTGCTCTGTAGTTCTCCACATCGTCATTTCAGTGTGATGATCACTTCTGTTTCTTGGTCTAAAAATAGATAGTTTTATCAGGTCAAGAAATTATCATGGGAAATGACTGCATTTATAAACATTTTAGAATGTAAAGGAGCAGTTGGTAATGTAAATGCGATCTGTAATACATAAATACCGGCCTAGAGGGGAATTAGGGTATAATCTAGGGATTCAGACAACTGAACTCCAGAAGTGGTTCTTCAATTATAAACCTCAATTTTTCCATTGGAAACAGTATTATGTACTTGTTAGACTTATTAGGAGAATAAATAATAGCATGTTTCAAAATTGGTGAACACTGTGCCCAGACAGTAAGTATTCAGTGATAGCTGTTTTGTTACCAGTTTATAGGTATGAATCACATAGGTCCAGATTTAACAATAGATATTGCAAACTAAGTAGGAGAAAATGTTAGTTTAAAGTCTTTTTTAACTTTGAGTTTAGAAATGATTCCATCAATTAGCATGAGGTAATCTAATATATGGCTATAAATTCCTGATTTGCATAATGGGTTAGGTTTCCATTATTGTGAAAAAACACCTGGAATAATAAACTTAAAGGAGGAATGATTTATACTGGATCCTGGTGTTAGAGGCTTTGGTCCATGGTTTGTGATTGAAGTATTTGTAGGTACTCAATCTAACACAACGCAGAGGAGGAGAGAGATATAAACAGCAAGAGACAAAAGTTTAATGCGGGCACAGAGGGAGTCAGCACCAGAACAACTGTGCTGGCTCTCTGAAGACAAAGGACAGGGTTGGAGCTTATGTGCCCTCCGAGGGGAGGGGGCGCAGAGTGGCTGATGTAGGCTGCTCAGCATAACGTGCTGAAGGGGGATTGGATCATTATTGGCCTGTGTGGGCTTTAGCAAAGGCAGCTGGGAAGAAGAAACAAAGGGGTCTCTGGGAAGGAGCTAGGCACCATTATAACTCAGCACTGGACTGTCGCCATGAGGACTGAGCAGGTCTCAGGAGGGAAAACTATCAGTTTATTGACCCTGTTGCTTCGGGCCCGGGGTGGCACAGTACATCACAGCAGGGCCACGGTGGAGAAGGTCTGTTCTCCTCATGTGACTGGAAAGCAAAAGAGAACAGGAAAGGGCTGGGGCCCCAGTACTTCCATTCAAGGTTATAAATCTGACAGCATAGCTGCATAGCTTCTTCCCACTAGGCCTCGCCTCATGAAGGTCTCACCACCATTTAGTAGTGCTGAATTCTAGAGAAAAACTGCTTTAGTAAACCTTCCTGTCACTGGGCTGAAATGCCTGACACCCACAACTTAAAGGAGAAGAGGTTTATTTTCACTCATAGCCCACAGTGTGCAGACTCTTAGGCAAAAATGGCATGGCAGAGGGTATGGCAGAGAAGAGCTCCTCGGTCCATGCCAGTTAGGAAGCAGAGGCAAGGAAGAGCCCGAAGGAGAGCAACAGTCTCCAAAGCCACTGCACAGCAGCCTGTATCCTACAAACAGGTCCTACTCTCTGTGTCAGTTAGGTTTCACTCGATAAACAGACTTAACATAACATATATAAGTCATTATATATATGAGATTTATAAGGAAGGCTTACAATGGTCCTTTGCAGAGTTAGGGTGTAAGAATGCAAAAGGGCTATCTGAGTGCTGGAGAGTTGGAAGATCCAGTCAGAAACTGAAGCCCTGGAGCCCACTGCAGAATCTGAGGCAAACTAGTATCAGAAAAGGCTTGCAAGGTTGAAGAGTCTGTGTTGGAAGTCTGGAGATGAATGTTCAAAGGCCTAGGGAAAGACTAGAGCTTCTCCAAAGAAGTACATGTGAAACTTCCTTTCACTTTCCCTTTTTACTCTATCCAGGCTGTAAGCCTATTGATTGGTGCCTTCCACATACATGGTGGTCTTCCCTTTTCAGTAACTCAGTCATCAAGGCACATCCAGAACTGTGCTACACTAATCCACTAGCTGTTTCTTATTCAAGTTGACACTACAATAAACTGCCATACTTCTGACAGCATATTCAGCTAGGAGCTCACCAATGGAGTGATCCACTGAAGAGTATAGAGTTTCCATAATTCAATCACCTTATAAAACTTCCATCTGTAAACATCTGAATTTTGTAGGAGATGTTAGATCCAAATCAAAACAGTAAGCCTTCAACAATGGACATTTATCCAAACCATAGTTCAAAGTATTCAAAGAGTTCAGGAAAAGGTACTTATTTTAGAATACTGCAGTATAGGGAAGAGAACTGACAAAGGGTTTAGAATTCAAGAGCACATTGTGTGTAGAATGTAAATGATTATAACATCACTTATAAGAAAACATGTCCTTTTTTGTGGTACTAGAGATTGAACCCAGGGCCCTCACACTGAGCTAATACCCACATGCCATATTCAATGCTGTTTTTATTTTTTGAGACAGGGTCTTGCTTGTAAATAAATTTCTCAGATTAGGCTCAAACTTACGATCCTCCTGTCTTAGCTTCCTGGAGTTCTCAGACTACAGACATGTGCCAGCATGTCTGGGTGAAAGCAAGCCTTTGAGGATAATTTCCCCAACAACTGTGAAGGCCACACTACATTCTTTCAGATTATAGAGCTGTTAATTTGGTGCTGCTTCATCTCAGGGGTAAGTGGCCCGACACTCAGACACGTATCAATGAAAACTGTGAATGACTATTGGAAGAGATCTTTCTTTTTTTTTTTGTACCAGGAATCGAACTCAGGACCTTGCACTTGCCAGGCACATATGCCACTGAGTTATATCCCCGGCCCCAAGAGATCATCTTTCTTGAAGTCATATTTACTGGATGATTTCCCCAGGTGTGCAAAGCTGGGGGAGGGTTAAATTTTTCTCTGTGGGATACATCTGCTGCTTGATAATTTCTCTGTTGTTTAGCATGGTAGTTTGGAGATGTCTGTCCCATCACACCAGGTCTCTAGCCCAGTAGAAAAGAATGCACCTCTCACCAGAGAAAGAAGAAAAACTGAGGTAACACTGGAAGTTAATATTAGCAAGCAGAACATTTGTCCCGAAGTGGGACCCTAAGGGACAACATGTCTTCATCTCATCTTATTAGATCTGAAGTGATCCCCTGTCTTAGTTGCTTTTCTTGTTGCTCAGATAAAATTCCCAATACCCACAAGAGAAAGGAGAAAAGGTTTATTTCCCCTCACAGTGGCTAGCTCCAAGGCTGGGTGGCATGGCAGAGGCCTAACAGTTCATGGCATTGCAGGCAGAAGACAGAGAGCAGCACGCAGCAGCAGCAGCTTGCCTTCCGTCTCTCTCTTCACATTCCTTCCATTCTATAAACCTATTGGCTGGTGCTACACGTACCCAGGGTGGGGCTTCCGTTACCCTTGCCCAGAACAATGCCGATCCCAGTCACAGGGCTAATGTAGTACTTTGCACCCTTAGTCCATACACTTGGTCCACATTCACGGACTCTAGATCCAGCCAGCTCCCAAAAGCCCACCTATGAGTGCGTGAGGCTTTGGGGGACATCTAGATAGGAGCCACAGCACCCACCGTTCTCCTCTCTTTTCTAGCTTCTACTTTCCCAACAGTTCCCTCAGGTGACAGCTCATTAGAATTAATTAACTGACAATCTGAACAGGAAACCTAAAGCTAGAAGAAGAAACAGAGCTCCTAAAAGAAGGTAATACGGTAAAAAGACAGCCACAGTTTTAGATGAAGAGAAAGACTGCGGGGGGTGGGGCATACCGCAAAGACTCTCTGGGACCGACCTGAGGTAAATATGACTTAATCTAGAAAATGAGTTAAGAGCAAACATAATACAATCTTGCCCTTTCAGGGCTGTTTGTGTGTACTTACTTTCATGCATATGAGTTCCACTTTCTTGTCCTTTCAGTTATTAAGACCGTAATTATGTGAATTAGCTTGCTTCAATTATTTCACATTGCAGTCGCGTGGCACTTGATGGGGATATGTTCTGGAAAATGCACCGTCAATGTCATACTTACACATGTCTAGATGGCACAGCCTATGATACGCCCAGGCTACCTGGTGCAGGCTGTTGCTCCTAGGTGAGAAATCCACATAGTATGTTGGTCGACTGAATGCTGTAGAGAGTTGTGACGCAGTGGTGTTTGTGTATTTAAACATTTCTAAACAGGGGAGTGGTGCAGTAGAAAGTTGCTACAACATGTGAAGTAAACGCTGCGCACCTTGGGGGCACTCAGCACGGATGGAACTGGCAGGGCCGGAAGCTGCCCCCGAGAGTCAGTGGGTGGAGAGCAAACGTGGAAGCCTAGAACGTTGCCGACACCGTTATGCACCCTTTCAACACTGTGCGCTGAGGCTACAGTGCATTCCTGCTAATTTCATTAACTTTCTTTTCTCAATAATAAGCTAACCTTAGCTTACTGGGACTGTTTTACTTTACAAATGTTTTCATGCTTTAACTTTTTGAGCCCTTTGCAATCATACCATAAAAGACACAAATTATACAGCTTTAAAAGTATTTTCATCTTTATATCCTTATTCTATAAGAATTTTTATATTATTAAATTACCCCATTTTACTTTTAAAACTTTGTTAAATACTGAAACACAAACACCCGTAGCAGAGGCCCACACTGGGTCGGGTCAGCAACACCAGTCTTCCACCGCGTGTCTTGTTCCCCTGGAGGATTCCAGGGCAGGGGAGCTGCCCACACGGAGCTGTGCTCTGCTGTGAGAACAAGGCTTTCTTCTGGAATACCTTCTGAAGGAACTGCCTGGCTGCTTTACAGCTTATAAAATATGTATATATGCAAGTTAAGCAAATTTTCTCTGGGTCCATTTTCATTTGTAAAATTAGGACCATTAAAGAGCTGGGAAAATTAAGTAAGAAAACATACCGCTTGGCACACATTCTGCACAAACGAAATGGCATGCGATAAACTCCGACTGACAATTGTTATTATTTTCTCTTTCTATGTATCCGAAAAAAATCTGGCCATGTAAAATTATGTATTACAGTAATGAAAATGCTTACACTAATGAATGCTTCTCTTTTTTCTTAAATAATAGAACCTCTCCTCCACATTCACCATTTTTTAGGAGATATATGACTTTCCATACTGAAGCCTGATTTTCTCCACTTTTCTTGTAGCCTATAGGGATTTTCTATCTTGACATTATCCTTCAAAACAATTACCTTTAAAATATACCTGCATGACATTGTCCTTATGGCTGCATTATGAGGCTAATTATTTTCTGTTCTTAAAGATTTGCCAAAGTTGTGTATTTCCTATAAATGGAATTAAACAGTATGTGGGCTTTTGTAACAGGTTCCTTCTGGTCAGCGTAATGTTTCTAAGGTTCATCAATGTTGGAACATAAGCACTTCTCTCATTGTCACTGCTGAATACTCTTTTCTGAACTATTTAATACTGTGTTTATCCTCTTACCAGCAGGTAGATGTTTGGATTGTTTCTTTTGGGACTGTTATGAGTAATTATGGTGTGAATATTCATGTGAAAGTTCTTGTGTAACCATGTGTTTTCATTTCTTTTGGGCACATAAGTAGGAGCTATAGGCTAGTGTTAGGTTTCTGGCACAGAAAAGAACCACCCAAAGAAAAGAAAGAAAGCTTTTACTTCACACATGCAGAGGACAGGGCAGCACACAATACCGGACTCCTCTGGGGTCAGACAGGGGAGTTGGGGCTTATAAAGACTCTGGCTAGGGGCGGCGTTTAAGCAGTGGGCTTAGTGATGTGTCAGGAGCTGATTGGGGGTTTCTGCAGGCCGGGAAGGGCGAAGGAAGTACTCGGGGCTGAGGGGAGGAGAAAAGGTGCAGGTGGTCATTGGAAGATTTTAACCTATTTTTCATCAGACTCTCACTTTTCCTTTTTTGTTCGTACAGTGCAGTGTGAGATACTCCAGTGCTAGCATATGCTGGAGAAATTCAGTATCACAGGGCAACATAGAGTAGGAAGAGACCTTAGGAATTTCAAGTTATCTATCCTTAATTTATAGTTCAGTGAACTAACAACAGGTTGGTGATTGCCGGCTGGGGTAAATCAGCCTAGAAACAGAAAGCAATTGTTACTTTTAAGTCATTGCATCCTCCTTGCTAAAGACAGTAGCAGGGGGCCTTGAGAATAACATAAACTCTCACAATCGAGTGTTTCAATGGCAGTAGAACTGGATGTAATTGATGCTAGCAAAGCGGTACTTACTTTTAGATACTGAAAGTGATAATAGTTTAAATCTGTACAATTTATCTCAACTGTTGACCTTGACCTAGCAACTGATCTGCTGTCCACAACAAAGTGATTTGTCAGGGTTAAACATATTGCTCCAGGAAAGATATCTGGCTCATCTTTTGTGGGATTAGGCCAAGATATTAAATTCTTATACTCCTGGTAATCTTGTAGACATTTTCCATGTTATACTTTCTTTACTTGGGTCTTTCATGGAAGAAAGGACCCCTGCAGCCCATGAAATTATTTTGGAAATTGTTGATTTCTACTAAAACCATATTCAGGAATTATTCTTCTTTCCTCATTTCCAGCAAAACTGCTTCTTTGGTATGCCACTTCATTCCTTGAAGGTGGGATACCCTCAATTTGGCACACTTGACATTTAACAGGTAGGGACTTATATTTCTCCTGCACCATTATTATCTAAGACAGCAAGCCAAAACACTGGAAATGTAACATTTTTCTTTGAACCATTAGCAAAAATATGCCTAGTGATGGTAGAGATAAAATTCAGCAAATACCTCTGGAAGCTCTGAGTCTTCCCACAGAGATTCTTCCTTGAACTTTATAAACTGATGTTTAATCTCATGATCTTCTGAATACATGTACAAACAGGACGGGGATGAGCCTTCAGGAGGTGGGTATCCCTCCTCAAGAGCACAAAGCTCCGCTGAAAGAGCTCTAACAGTTCTATAAACTTTTCTATTTAAAACTAGCTTGGAGTGTGGATTACTTTGGTTTACGTGCCTTCCTTTTATAGTCCTGGTGGATTTTCAAAATATAACATTATGATACAGAGGGATGAGCACCGCAGCACGAACTATATTCTGACCAACTGCACCGAGAAATTATCCTCCTATTTGTAGGGTTGGGGTTTTTTGCCCAATATAGCAAATGTATGGGTTATCTTTTCCTACATCATGCCTCAAGAGTGACTGTTCTCTAGGCTTCAAAATCTTGTCATTCTCTATGGAAGGAACATCCAGGAACCACATACTTCAAAAAATAAGGTAACTAAGGTTTTTGTCGCTGATACGCTTTGTTTTTGACTGTTGGTAGCTAGTAACGAAGACAATGTCTCAGAAATTATGTTAGAAAAGTTACCATATTTTCATTATTTGCATATTCTATAGCTTAAAGGTCTATCATAAATTATGAATATAAATGTAAATTTCATTGTGGAATGAAAGTTTATGATTTAATTATTATAACCTTTCTTTGTGGGTAATCCATAGATATTCCACATACCCATGAGATAGTATCCATTTTCTATTTTATTTGTTTATATATGTGTGGATTTTTATAGCTACATTTTCTTTCATATTAAGGAAGTGATTCTGACTTCTCTTTCCCTAATTTGTTAGGGTCATGTTAACTAAAGGAGCGCAGTATCAGCTCTTAAAAGGAAAGTGCTGCTATTAAACGAGGTCAGGGCTTGCTTCCTTCTTGGTGGGCTGAGAGAACTGCAGAAAGCTGGTGGCTGCCATGGGGTTGAGGCTGAGAAGTAAGATGACGACCGCAACATCTCTGTTTGATACGTGTTGTTCTCTTGTCCTGCTGACCCCTAGAGTGACTCCTTCCTGGAGCTGCAGGGAGATGCTCTCTCTGAAGTCCCCTTATCTATATAAACATAGATCCTTCACAAAGGGCCTCAACAGTCATGCGCCCTTTCCCTAGGAACCTCGTCATCCCGGGATAACTAACTGTGTCACACGAGAAGTCATCGCAGACTGTCACAGACAGCTTTTATCACCAGGTAGACTAATCTCCATAAGAAGACAATTTGAACTCACTGCCCATTTCCTTAGTTCACCCTCCCATGGTTTGTCCCTATTCCCCACTGGCCCCGCAGAAGCCTTTGGGCCTCTTCCGTTGCTCCGGACGCTATAAAAACTTCTACTCTCTGCCCCTTCTAATTTTACATTTTATGGAACTTTCATGGTTATACATATAATTAAAATACATTTCTCCTGTTCATCTGTCTGCTGTCATTGTATTTCTACCATTCAGAGGGTAGAAAGTTATCCTCTCCCTCCAATAAAGTTGCAAAATAAAGGTTACTAAAAAAAGTAGATGCGTCTATCAAGTATCTATCTCCAGTTAGTAAAAGTAAATGATTATAACTATAAAGCTATAAGCATAAAGCAACTTCCAACTATGAAAGAGGAGCTGGAATAAAACTCACTGTCTGACTATAAACAGCAAAATAACATGGCTAATATATATTGTGCAACTGTTTTCAGGAATCAGGGTAATAAGCAGTTTAGAATCTTTATTCCTGAGAGAATGGTGGCTAAGGAATCAGGTTATAAAATTCCCAAGTTTTCATCCTGGAGGAAATTTTTGCTTTGTGATCAAGGCAGTCTCATTAGAATGTATGTAACACAAAATTAAATAGCCCACAAATTCTAGTCTGTAGAGTCACACTGCTTATTAGGCCAGTTTTTAAAAGCCTCCTGTCAGTACTTAGTATGAGAATTGGATACTAGCACCAACGCTAGATTCACCAGAGCGATGGGATGGACCTGGGCAATAGAGAGGGCCTTTGTGGTCACCTCTTCAGACTCTTGCTGCTGCTTCTGAGCGCCCCTTCACTAACTCGTTGTGTTCTGACTCTGATCATCCTGTGTGTGTGTGTGTGTGTGTGTGTGTGTGTGTGTGTGTGTGTGTTCTTTGGTGAACAGCCTCGTGGTACTGGAGCAGCTTTGATTTTCTGAGTCAGAGAACCAGAGAGACTAGAAGTTTCCATCTAGGTCCCTCCATAGCCACAGAGAGTTCTTGTCTGTCAGTCTGACTATCGAGTGTAGACTGTGAAACCTGGACACATGACCGTCTAGAAAATGGGAGGGATTGTGCCTGAGATCTTCTCCTTGCCTCGCTTCCTCTTTTCCCTACCCTGCTTCTTTCTTTCCATCCTTTCTGGGGACATCTCCATGAATAAAGCGCTTAAACGCAGACCTTTATCTTTGGATATGTTCCAGGGAAACCTACCAACAAATCATACCAGAGTTTTTCACTTCAGAGTCAGATGTGACTGTGGAAAGTGGGAGGCTAAACTTATAAGCTTCCAATAGGAGTCACCTTGTACTAGGGACAGAAAGTGGGAACCAGACTAAATCTGATGTCTCTGATCAAAACCCAAGAGGAATGAGTTCAATACCTGGTAGCAAAAAAAAAAAAAAAAAGTAAGAAAGAAAACAAACAAACAAACAAAAATCAACCCAAGAGGAAATACCTGGTTTTGGAGAAGGAAATTGATGTCCCACAATCACCCTATTTAAAAGTTCCTGAGCGTGATTGTGAAAGGAGCGGTAGAAAAGCGTGTAAGAAGCTGTCCCTGTACGGGCGCGCTTGCCCTCATTCCCATGTGCTCTGTCACAGTGTGGGCTGTGCAGGGGGCAAGGCTTTGTTAGAGTACTCTAGGGGGTCAACCCTGTGAAGAGGAAGCAAAGAAATCAAAAATGGACAAGAGGAGAAGCAGGGCCAGATGCATCCTCGTGAAGGGCTCTGCTAATCCCAAGGGAAGCTGTGAGGCTGGGACAACAGCCCCTGAGAGCTGTGTCACACTGTGGGATAAGGGGTTAAGCTCTGTGTCAGTAAGTCGTGGGCTGAAGCCTGTCCCAGAAAGGAAGCCAATCTTGGGCAACTGAGACAATGATTCCTCAGTCACACATGGGACCCAGACCGCATGTCACAAATCCACTGCATTGTCCTCGCAAAATCCTATTGAAGTAACAGGTAAAAATGTATCCATAAAAATGAATTTTCCCAGAAAATCTGGAGAGGTAATCTAGCAAACTGAACAAGGTACAATTTCTGCAATCAACTGATGGAAAATTGTCAATGTCGATAACAATGTCAGATAGAGATAAGGAACATGGAAAGGTAATGGAAACATTTTACATGATGATTGAGTTGGCAGTTACATAACTGCATACATATGTCAAACCCCATCCATCTGTACACTTAAAATGGGTGCAATCATTATGGATAAAATAAGCTTCAATAATAAAACATTATTTAAAAGTCTATAAGAGAGAGAAACTATGCCTAGATTGAGACCTTTCACCATAAAAAGTGCATTCTCAGTAGATTGCAGACACTTGGGTTTTGATTACTTAATAGTCCAATAGCTATATTTCATTTAAACATCTCAGATGACCCTAAATCCTGCCTTACCCTTCAATGAAAATGTGACCTTACCCACCTTCATCTTAGACTTCTCACTAGTTCGGGATAGCAGTATCAGGAACAGGCATAAAAATGGCTTGAAAATGCCTATGTGAAATAATGAAAATAATACCATGGATTTTTCAGACTATGATAGGACACAATTACACAACTATAGAGCTACTGTTGGATGGAGCCCAGTGGTACAGCTCTTGCCTAGCATGTCCAAAAGCCTACATTCAGTCCCAAGTACTGCCGCACACATACAAAAAGATGGTTTACTCAAGGATCTCATTCCTAATCATTCTTACATGTTGTCAGTTCTCACTCAAGTTTTGGGGATTCACTTCAAACAAGCTAACACTGATAATCTTACTCTAATGTAAAATTAGCACAATCCTAGCCAAGTTCTAAGAAATTACACAAAAAGGGCAATAGAGTATATATTTGCATGATCCAGGCGGACACTAACCATTATAGAAAACACATAATAAAAACATTTTGAGTTTTCTGCTTCTCTGTCTGTTTGATAATTCTAAACACTCCTTCCCCTTAGCTGGTTAACACAGCACATTTGAGTTGGGTGTGCAAAATCATTCACCTTAATGCCTTTGGAAATGAAAAGACCCTAAATAACAAATGTAAGTGAGGGGTGCATACTTACAAATGTGTGTTGAGAGGTAAACTTAGACATGTTTTCAGAAAAAAAAACAAAACACTAATATTGTACAAGAGAAAATTCATTTTGTGTGAAAATTTGCTTCAGGCCTACCTTAATTTTAAAGAATACTTATACAATGTACAATAATTATGGTACTGTAAGGTAAAAGCTACTATGCCTAATTAGTGCTATACAATGACTTCTCCAAGAAGACACAGAACAAAGTATATTTAAATCAAACAAGACCGTAATTTTGATGCTTCATGAAACTTCTGGGTTTTATAACTAAGTCACAATCAGGTAAGAGATATTCAATGTCATATTTAGTGAGTTCCATATTAAGACTGTAGCAAGGGAAACCCTTACGGAATTCCTTTAGTTATAGAATGCAATATGTGGCCCTGGTGTATGACCTTGATTATCATTGAAATATTTATTTTCTTTAAGCAAAGGCTTTCCCCACACTCTCAGAGTAAATGCCACTTCATAGTATTAAAAGTTCTTAAATTACTAGGGCAAATATACAATGTTGAAATAAAAAAGCCCATAGCAGGTATTTCTATTGAGTAATTGTGGCTTATAAAGAATAGAAATTCCATGACCCTTCGAACCTACTGTTCATAAGCCAGTGGTGAAGCATTCCTGTGCCTGGCTCTTGCTGCACCATCACAAGCTGGACTATTTACATCCAGTGTTTTATGTGGAAAATGGAATTAAGAAAAGCTGTGTATCAGTGGAATCAAGTCTCTTCCTGGCAGTTCCCATCTGATATATCCAGTTCTGTCCCGCTGGCCAGAATTATCATTACCGCCACCAACTGCAAGACAGAATAGGAGACTGACTTCTGCAGCTAGCGACATGGTGCTTCAGTGAAAAGTCACGGGAAAGAGAAACATAGACACTCCATGGGCAAGCCAAAGTCTGCAGAGTTAAACAGAATTTGAAAAAACAGTAAAAGTGTTGCATCTGTCCAACATTATGGGTTTTTCTAAACTTTCCTAAAGAAGAACAAGTCTTTTATACTTAAATTGTAACCTAAAATATTTGCTGCCAGGGCTAATGCATTGTTTAGCTTTATTAGTTAAATGAGTGTATTTGAAAATAGTTTGTAATACGAGATTTGAAATGAAAGTGTTTTGGCAACAGCTAGACCACATCTATTTCTAATAGAGACTAACACTTTTGCCAAGTTATCTCCCAATCTAATGCAGTTAGTGGAAATTTTCTCGAAAATTAGTTTTTTATACAATATTTCAAATGGATTGTGTTCATCTAAAGACATAAAGCTATTCAATTATTCTGGTACACTGCAATGATGAGGTATTACTAAAAGTTCTTGCAAGTAAAATATAACATTTATAATTAATCTCTTTTAAATTATATATATATATGCATTAAATATAATTAACTAACTACAGCTCACAGCTTTCTGTCTGCGTGGTATGTGTAATGTGTTTATGGAACAGGGCAAATGACATAATGTAGATTTTGGCCAGTAGTCATATTCTCCCTCCACAAACAACATCTCAGATGATAAAGACAGCAGACATATGAATAGTTCCCAATAGGTAAAATCATTAAAACCCACATTTGTCCACACAATTTTAATCCTATTTTGCCGGTTAAATATTTTGAGAGGGAGATATGTGAGTCTAGCACATAGTGCCATATTTCACTTTAATAGGAGAGTAACTCTGAAGTATTTAGTACGTAGGACCAGGAAACACTATAGCTGGACAGAATAAGAGACAGATGAACTGAGACTGAACCACATGCTCAAGGTTAGTCTTGCTAAAAATGTCAACTCCATGATCCAAGACAAGTTTTCACCACATTGTGCCCATTTGCTACACCTTTAACACAGAATTTCTATTAAAGGCATGCACAAACGTGTCATCAAAACATGGAGTTCTCTATTACAAACTCTTTTCCAATGGCATTCAGTATTCTTTATCATATTCATGGTATTGTTAGGGTACATGTTCTGCTAGAACGATGATGATTTTCAAAATTATAATTAACACAACAATCTTTATCTACATTTCTAATTATTTCTTTAGTCTTGTTTTATCATCGGGGATGTTTTCAGTACATAGTAAAATAGACACTCTAGATTTTTTAAATGATATTCACTAACACATTTAACAAAAGCTCTTACTATTATGGGGTAGCTTAAATCTTGCCTTCTGGCAATTTCTTCTTCCAAAAAGAATGTACGGTGACATATACTCTTAATTCTGGCCAGCACTGCTGGCTGATAATTCTTCTATTTCTCTTCTCTTGCTCTTTGGGACCACCCCAGAGAATGGCTGCACAGCCAGACCATCCGGTTCCTGCAGATGCTGCAGGTTTCCGTAGTTTAGCATTTCCATCTCCCTTCAAACATGCACTGAAAGCTCCCCGTGTACCACAAGACTGGGCAGAGGGAAGCACTGCAAGCAATTTACGGTGAGACCCCCTTATACAAGTACCCTTCATTAACAAAAGAATTATACTGAACTGCTTTAAAGGGTTGTTGAAACTTTTAGCTAGACTATCATCGGGTACACAGCAAGAACTCCATCATCCGACCCTTAGCAAGATCAAATCAAGTTTAATGCTTTAACTTCGAATATCTTGGAAAATGCCTTGACATACATATAAAAATATTACTTTATATTTTATTTTTTTAACTTTGTATTTAAGATGCCATGAGATGCCTAGAAGCTTTGAAATAATTAGGGTAAGAAATATGATACACAAATTACTAAATACAAAATATGTTTTCCTCAGAGGATTCAAGAATTGTAAAGTAGCAAAGAGGCTGACATCCTAGTCTCGATTTCTCAGTTATATTTAGTTTCTGGTGGAATCAAGAGAGGAACTCGTTTTTCCTAATCTTCAAGTTAATGTCCCTCTCTGACACCATGTTGCCATTTCAGTGTTTGCGTGTGGTTGCATTTTTGTTTTCACTGGTCTTTAGCAGACTTGGAATGAAGAACCAGAAACCTGCAAGTTTATCTTGCAGACTGAGGCTTCCAGATGAGTCCTTTCTGTGAACCATCCTGGAGAACCACTATCTTGTGAGTTTCTACTCAATACATACTACTTTATTTCTGGATTTTGTTTTTTTATTTTCTGTGCTGCTGGCAAAATAGATATAGATGAAAGAAAAGCTTAAAAAACAAATATGTGAATGACCTGAGTTTCCAAAATGGTCTGTTCAGCATACTCCATCCCAGAGCTACTGAGATATTAATGATTTTTTCTTAGGTTGGTTCAGACCTGTTTCCTCCCTTATAAGAGACATTTTGGAGGCATGAAGTTCTTATCATAGAAAGAAAGATGAGAAACACAAATCGCTGTACAGGCCCAACTGGCAAATAAGTTAAACTTTCTTTAGTGTTTGGTGAGGACAGAGTGAGCATCCCTAAGATGAAAATCCGAAATCTTCCAAAATCTTTATCTTTTGGAGGTCCAACATCATGCCCTGTCTTAATTACTTTCTTATCAATGAGACACAACACCCAACACATACAACATAAAGGAGAAATGTTTATTTTGGCTCATGGTTTGTGGAGGTTTCAGCTGATAGTCAGCTGACTCCAAAGCAGGGTAGCATGGCAGAGGCCCGTGGTAGGCAGGACGCAGTGGGCCATCGAGGGAGGAGGGTTTTATCACTAGCGAATAGAGCCAGGGATAGTAGTATCACACACTCATGATCCAGTCACCTCCCCTTACCCCCACTTAGGGCTATATGAGCCTTTGGGAGTCACCCATATATATGCCATAACATGCCCCAAGAGGAAAGTTTCACACCTGACCTCATGTGACAGCTTGCAGATGTGCTAAAAATATTGTATAGAATTTTCTTTGGACTATGTGTATAAAGTAAACATTAACAAACTTCATTTTAGACTTGGGTCTCATTCTTAAGATATTTTGTTATGTATGCAAATATTTCCAAACCAAAAAAATCCAAAACTTTCCTGGTTCATCAAATAAGAGACACTCAACTTGCATAAGCAGCCAAATATGTTTTGTTTATTTGTTTGTTTGTTTGTTTGTTTGCGGTACTGGGGATTGAACTCAGGACCCTGCACTTGCTAGGCAAGCGCTTATTCCACTGAGCTATATCCCCAGCCCAAGCAGCCTAATATGTGTCACCAAATGATTGCTCCAGTACATCAAGATTCTAATATTAGTTTTTAAGGCAGATGATTCCTATAGCACATTTTAAAAAATGTTGCTCTTACACTGAGTTATGACTTAGAATAAAACAGTGATTTTCTTAGCACACCATATAGTGTTGATTTGGCCCTTACCTGAGTTTCTTTAGATGGCTTTTAAATATTACAATGTTGGAAATATAATTTATCTAAAGTACAAAAATAGTTGTAGTTTAATGAACACATTCATATTATAGCAACATCTCCTTTATATTCATCTAGATGTAAGTGAAAATATTTAGTTAAGCATTTATTTTATAAATGTGTTAATAAAGTATTGCAAGCTTCTGAAGAACACAGCTCTTCAAGGATTTTGCAAAGTGAGGTTATGAATGAGCAAAATCATACGGTCCATGCTACCGGCGAGATTTTATGTTAGTTTGATCCTTTACCTAGTTTGGGAGATTCTGGAAAACAGATGTACATTAGAAGTGATAATTCTCTGCTTTCCCACCTTCAGGCCTCTTCTTGTATCTCTTTCTAGTGTGGTTTTTGGTCTGTATAGGAAAATCCACCTTATAAGTTCTTATAAAGATAATAAATGAATCTGAAGCTGGAAAAATAAGAGGGGAGTGGGAGGAGAAATCAAGCATTGAAACGTGTTATGTACCTGCACTGGTCTTCTAAGTGACTGTGACCTTTATGTACAGCAAACATGTACCAAGAAAAGTAAAATATATGTATACCACTGTTGACGACGCCTCCCAGGATATAGGGCTTCATCACAGGCTCCTCTATGCTTCTTTCTGGCTTGAACTTTTTCTGGGGTCACAGTCTCTGAACCGATACAGGAAGATCAGCTTAAGGAAATAAACAATAGTACTCTGGCTACCTCCAAAAGTACCTTATGCGAGAGAAAACTAGTGATTTTCTACAGGTGAGGGAGAAACAGAAATGAGTTTTGGATCCAGAAAGTTCTCTGTGTTGGTAAACAATTCCAAGTAGAAAGGGCCCTCTTGGCATGGAAAATGCAGATTATGTGTTTCGCCTTTTTCTCTAAAGAGTAACAAGCATCTACACAAGCAAGGACGGTTTAATGCTTACCGAAACAGATACTGCATGGCACAAAGCAGACACAGCAGAGAAGTGGACAGTTCCATTGCCGACAGAGTAGTTGCAGAGAGAAAAAGAGCAAAAGCCAAACACAAGTCACTGGAAGAGAGCCTGCCTGTCAACACTGCATTCAAAAACATGTAGGCCGCATCCATAGATGGGAGAGGATTCAATAAAGAGTGACAGAATGATACTCCAGCAGTGTCCTTTGTAGAGAGTTAGAGAAGAATGACCTTGGGCGAACGTGTAGAACAGCAGCAGGAACGTGAATTTTAACTGAAATACATACATGTATTTATGTGCACACCTGAATGCAATGTGATTTCAGATTTCCTCCTGGTTCTCTCTTCTGAGCTGCAGATGGCAACTTAAATGTCACCCCTCAACCATAAAGCAAAATGAATGGACAAGATGGATTCTGATGTCCACTCTACCTCTAGTTCCGTCTTAGTCACAGAAAGCAAGAAAAAAAAATACATCTCCAGTTAAATGATGGAAATCCACAAAAGCAGAGCGACACCACCATAGTCTAGGAAATAAGGAAGCATCCACTGAATGATGACAAGCCCCAAGGAAGTACGGCTGAAGGGTGTAGCACAGACGTTAGAAATTTAGAGGTAATAGATATCAAATGTATTGAAACATGTTTTAGTGTAAAATCAGTATAGCTGATTTGGCTGGAATTTTAAAAAATAATAAAAAGGAAAAGAATGTATTTTCAAATAAAAAATACATAAGGAACACAATGAGCAGAAATGATAATTCTTAACAGTCACATGTTTGCGTGCCAGCTGTTTATAACAAGCTTGGACCTTAAATTGATTAATTATTTTATTGAAATGGCTTTTCTTTTGAAACTAGTTACATCAAATAGTGTGAAACTTAATCCAGATGTAGTTGTTTCTTTGACATGGGGAATGTATGAGCAAATGGAAGCTAGATCATTTGATTATAAAAATAACTAATAACTCATTTTATATTTGGAATATGTGACATAGTTTTACCATTAAAGGCAGGGAACATAAATTTAAAAAGACCATTAGTCTAATTGTAATATTGGATGAATGCATTGGTATTATCCCTAATTACTGCAGATTAGTGTATTTATGTGATGGCTCATCTTTACAGAGTTCATTGTCTAGTTGTTCCTCCTAAGGGACAAGGGGAAATGTGTGGCATTGTCATGAGCAGCTAACTCTCATAAGGATGTTACAATAGGTCTTTGTTTACAGAGGCAAAAGGATTATGAGACTTTACAGTAATTGAAGAGAGCATTTGTTTAGTTACAGATATTTCATGTAATTTTAGAGGAAATACTGCACAATTACATAAACACTGAATATAATATCTTTTTAATTTGCATAATGTGTGGTTGACTGTATACTCTAAACTGGGGCCATAATTACATAAACTTTTGAAGTTAATACCAGATATGCCCATCAAATAGACATCTATCATTTTATGTGTAAATGTTAGTATACCGACACTGTTCAGCCATGTGTTTTGTGAAATACACTGCTTACCTTTTAGAATCATTGAGGCTGTATTTCAAGAATTTGTCTCTCTGCTTCAAAGTGTAACTGATACTCTGTTTAACAACTGTGTGTACACTAATTGGTCAATACCCAGTGCTAATGTATTTCATGTAATGTTTTCTATAATTCACACTTTCTTAACTACTAGATAAAGCTATTTATTTATCTGTTTGAATATTCTATACTACACAGTGGATCTTCAAAACAGCGAAGAGATTCAATGCTAGATAAGAAGCATTTCCTGGGATTTCAATACACTTCACTGAAACCTTATTGAGATAATATCTGCATACTGTTATGCGCTACAGTACAATAATTTGATACACATGTCTGATGTACAGCAATCAAACTCAGATCCAGCTTCTCGAACACTCACCATTTTTATGTGTCAGAAACCTTCACAGTCTTCCAGTTATTTTGAAATATGCTACAGATTGTTGTGATCAGTGCTTAGCCCAGCAGACTATAAGGCATCAGAGCTATTCCCCCTCTCCAACTGTGCTTTGCAGTCCCTTTATCTAACCTCGGCCCATCTCCCCTTCCTGCTGCCCTTCAAAGTCTTTAGTGACCACCTTATTATTCTGTGAGATCAAATTTGTAGTTTCCAAAAATAGTGAGAAAATGTCTCAGTATTTGTCTTTATTTTATGGCCTGTTTCCACTTAAAGTGCGTTGCATTTCTAGAAAGCTTGACTCTCTTAAGAAGTGTTCACTGGTCACCTATGAATTCATACCTGAACTGCTATGAACTCTGCCTTCTGAGAATTTATAAACCTCAGGAGAACATAACATATACACTATCACATAAAACAAAAGCAAGACAGAAAGCCATGTGTTTTACAATAGAAGGATAAACAAATTCATGCAAGGTGGAACTACAAAAATATTAAGAGCTAAATAAGACATGAAGGGGGTTAGGTCTCTATATGTTTCCCCTAATTTTTGCTCTCATGAATTGAAAAAGAACTTTAATCAAACATCACTACCACTTCCCTTACCTCTTTGTGTCTGTGGCGCGGGCTTCACCTTGGTACTGGCTACTGTGGATAAAATGTGCCTACCTCCACCCAAGGCAAATTCCACAAGTGTCTCTGTGTCCTGCAGCACTAAGTTTGCTCTCTCTTTAAATCTTTACGTGTGTGCTCTTTGTTATTTCTTCCCTTATAAAGAGATGTATTTTGACCTCATTTTCCTTTCCATGTGAAGCCATGTTGATTTTGATCATTTAATAAAACTCCTTGTAAAATTTTTCTCTACTTACCATCTCCAAAAGAATTCTGAATGCCATGTTAAGGTTTTTCTCTTTGCCCACTAAAAATTCTCTTGTCCCCTTCATAAAAGTTACCTTCTCTGACAGATTCCCTTCTCAGTTCTTTCCTTCATCATCCTGCACTGACTGGCAGTAATGGACACTGTTGCTTGCCTCTTCTTCAGACCTTTCTTGGCTTTCAGTGTACCTCATTGTTGTGGTTCATATCTAGGTGTTCCCCAAAAGCACCATGTGCTCACAGGTGGAGCTTGTGGAACAGGATATGGCTGGGGAAAGTGGCCTCAGATGAATCTCTGTTAAGAGGCGGGGCCTGCTCAGGGAAGCAGGTCACTATGGGCAAGACCTAGACCCATGCATCTTCCTCCTGGGCTACTCTGCTCTCTCTCCCTCCCCCACCCCAGTCCCTGCTCCTGGCTGGCATGACATGGGCACCTTTCCTCTGCCCGAGGCCTTCTGCCATGCCATTCTGTGGCTAAGCCTGCCCAGTATGAACTGAAATTGCTAAACTATGAGCCAGAATACACCTCTTCTCCCTGAAGTTGCAGCTTTCGGGGATTTTGTCTCAGCAATGAGAAAGTGACTGAGACACCCACGTTCCCGGTCTCCCCGGCTCTCCTCCCTCCTTAGTATTCTTAATCACTTTCTCCTCATCACCACCTGGGGACGCAGTTCTCAGATCACTTTGTACTGGTCCCCATACTCATTCCTCTGATGCTCCCCTGTCTCGGGGCTTTAAAGATCACCCTTATATGGACGAGTCCAGGCGGATACCTCTTTCCTCATTACCCAACAGCGCACTCGGTGGAGTTACCAGACTTAACAAATGAAAATGCGCCGCTACCGAGCAAAATGGGAATTTCAGAAAGCCCAACAACACTGCTGGGTATACCCTTGTACCATTATATATTTGGACTACACTTATACTAAAATTTTTTAAATGTATGATTCTAATTTAGCAGGACATCCATATTTCATTTGATAAGCCTATGCCTTTACATCTCAATTTTGATGTCTGAGAATTGTCTCAAATGTAAAAAGTACTAGCTGAGCTCCTGACAATGCTTCCAACCCAGTTCGTCTTACAGCTTTCCTTTTCTCAGCTTCCAAATTGTAGTCACCATGACTCTTGTCTTTAACTCAGTTCCACAAGTGTTCGGTTACCACATTCTGTGGTGTCTAACGTCAGACATCACACACTCAAAATGCGTCCTTTGCTCATGCACTACTGCTGCTTTCCTGGCCCAAGATACCACCGTCTCCTAAGGGTCTCTCTGTTTCTGCTGTTCCCCTTTCCGTCTGTTCTCAAGACAGCAACCCATGCACAGAAGTAAACAGATAAAGACAGAGGTCTATGAAAATACGCAACATCTTCAAAAGATAGTACCAGTCTTAAATAAAATCTTTTAGTATTTAAAAAAATTGACTATAACCTTTTCCAGGTTGTTTTTGTGGATTGTTTTACAAATAAAACTTTGCCACAGATGAAAGATTTATCTTTCAAGGCTGGTACCAGAAGGGTATTTCACAGCTCTTACTTGCATCACGGAAGCCATGGCACACACCACAGGGAGTTTACCAAAGAGTCCTGGAGATCTGACCAAAGTCGAATTCTTAAAGTTTGACAATTTTAAAATGCTTTTTAAAATTAAAATGGCTTTCAATATCTACTTTTGTTCTGTCTTTCCGGCATTAATAAAGATAGGTAATTCTTATTTTGCAGTTGCTGTTTACCAGACCTGGCTTTAAGAGTTTTACATATTGACTGACTTATATCTGAAGAACAGAGATGTTAAGTGACTTACCCAACCAGTTACAGCATGACGGAGCCAAGGATCCAGACCCAGCAGTATTGTATAGAGTCGGCAGTTTTAACCAACATACTACCTACCTATTGCTCAAGCAACTAGAAAGCACCTCCACCTGAATTAAAGTTCCCATTGCAATCACTCTCTCTGTCATCAGAGAAAAAATATCAATAAACCTTAAAAATGTACATTAGCTACTGAAATATATACCCATGCACACACAGATACATGCTCCCAGAACATGAGAAGGTGATGTTTACACCCACAGCCCAACCTGCAGAGATATGTTTGGAAGATTAGAACTCAGTAATTATGTTTCTTGTTCACTCCTTGAAATTATATTTGTTAAACAATGAACTGGATTCTAAAGACCAATGACTGTCACTGATGAGTTAGATATCATGGCTGCGTATACTTAGGAAGCCTCTCATGTAATGGTAAGAGGATTATCCAGCTGTTCTGTGTTTTTCTTGGAATTCCCCAACCCCTAGAAGAACATTGGCAGAAACCCACGATGGAGCCCAGCCACAGAGGATCTTGTGTTCTTTATATCCTTCCTTGGCTTCATGGGAGGGACTTTTTCAAAATGAACAAATGCCTAAAGTAAGAAATGTAACCAACAAAGATGAGTCAGAAAACCTGGACTTTAATCCTGACTACGCTCATCATCTGACTACAGGAAAGCTCATCATCATTTAAAGCCTTTGGCTTTCTCAGCAACATGAACCCACCCAGCGACTCCTGGATCGTGTTGGCCAGTGACAGTGTGGGCAGTGGCACTGGTGGTGTGGGCATTTTGCCTCACTCTCTGGCAAGCTTTGTTTATTTTAATGAAAGAAGATTTTAAAAACAAATTCTATAAATGGAGCCCATGACATTTCTCTTAGATGTAATTTCACCCGAGTGAGCAAAGAGAGAAAGTGTTGTGTGCTTGAGGTCAAGACACGGAGCCAGCTCATTTAAAATGGCCGCATTAATTTTTTTTATGCTTTATAATAACAAAAACAAGGAATTAGTAGACTGTTTCTTGTTTGCTTTTCAACAGATTGAGCAAAATATAGTCCTCTGGAGAATTAAGGGATGACACCTAACACATCCTCTAGTCATAAATGTCTTTGATCTTTTCACAAAATCAAATACGTGCCCTAATTTTTTTCAGCTGAAGTAAACCCAGTAATGCAAAAATGGAACCATGAAAGTACCATGCAGCTGTTATCATTTAGATCTAGAATGCTCGCCTAAACCCTGGTATGTTCAGAAGTGGGAAGATGACTGGATCGCGGGGCATTACAGTCCTCAAGGGATTAATCCACTGAATGTGCTGATGATAGGTGGTAGGACCTGGTCAGAAAAAGTGGGGCACTGGGGGCGTGATCTGGAAGGATGCATTCTTGTCTCTAGCTCTTCTATTCTTTCTGCTTCTGGGTTGCTACGGGATGAGAGCCTTTTCCTTTGCCACAGCCCCCTGGAATTCTGTTTCTGATTTAAAGCCAGCCAACCATGGACCAGAACGACAAGCCAAAATAAAGCTGTCCTCCTTTCTGTGTTGGGTTTTCCAGTATTTTGTCCCAGCAATGGGAAAGTGGTTAAGACAGTAATATCCAAGAAGGGATTTAAAACATCTAAGTATTATTGAGCAAATCAGCAAAATTTTAAAAATCATCACTGCCACATACAACACTGTCTATGGTTACCACACTAGTTGGTCACTTGGCTACTACTGAGCACTCCTGGTATTTACTGAGAAATGCTGGATGCCCTCAATAAACTGTAAAGATGCATAAGGTGAAGTCTGTATAAAGATTATGGGCAGTATTTCTTGAATGTCATGTAATGAAAAGAACTTTGCTTGATAACAGAAATGAACTACCCACTTGCAGTCTTTATGCTGATAGTTATTGCTAGATGTATTTACACACAGTTGTAATAATTTGTTTCATATATAGTGAGGTTAAAAATGTGCTCTGGATGAAGAATTTCTTTTAAGTGTGGTTGTATTTGAGTACTTCAATGTCTTCGTTACTTTTCTCTTGTTGCTGAGACAGAATCCCCAATGCCCAAAATGAAGGAGGAAGGAAAAGTTTATTTAGCTCACAGTCTGTGGAGGTTTCAGTCCATACTGGGCTGGTTCCAAGGCAGAGTGGCACATGGCAGAGGGCAAGCGCTCATGGAGGCGGAACACAGAAAATCAACAAGAGCAAAAGAGGAGGAATGGCAGCAAGCAGGCTCTTTCCCTCCCTTACATTGTATGCAGACTACCTGCCCCGGGGCAGGAGTAGTGCTCACACCCATAATCCCAGCATTGGATCATGGATCAATCACAAATCCTAGAAGCCCGTCCCATGACTACATCAGGATTTAGGGGGACATGCAGACACAAACCATAATGTGAACACATTGGTCCTTTTGCCTTTGAGTAGCAGAAGTCAATCCCCTTCTCCCTGAGATTGAACTACTCACGTGACTTTCTTGTAGGAAGTAGAATGTGGTAAAATAACACAGTGAGCTCAAGAATTGGCCGTAAGAGGCTATTGCAGCATCTTCCTTGTCTTTCTCAGTTAGTCAGCTGGCATTGGCTGCCATGTTTTGTGGGCACTCACACAGCCCTACATAGAAAGCTGTGCTGCAGGAACTGATCCCGCCAAAATGAAAAAAAAAATAAAAATCCCTTCGACCTACAGCTCTGGGAGGGCTCTGTCAGTCCTCTTGGTACGTTACTTGGTTCATCATGATTTAGATGATGTCTCGGGGCAGCTTCGTGAATGACCTGAGTCCAACTCCCCAGCGAAGTTACGTCTGAATCTTTACTACAGAAAATGGGAGACCGTAAGAGCTTATGGTTTCAAGCTGCTATTTTAAAGATAATAGATAACTAAGGAAGGTAGGACTGACTCACTCTAAAATAATATTCTAAAAATCTGCTTGTGGTAGAAGATTTTTTTTTTTTTTTTTTTTTTTTTGGCGGTACTGGGGATTGAACTCAGGACCCTGAGCTTGCTAGGCAGGCACTTATTCCACTGAGCTATATCCCCAGCTCCACTTGTGGTAGAAGATGAAATCCTGAAGGCATGTACGCTAGTCAAGGCCCAGAGAGCCAGTAGTGATTATTGATTTATTCTGCAAGAAAAAAGGATTTTGTTTTTGCTTCCAAGAGAAGCACTAGGGAAGAGGAAGAAAAGGAAGCAGCCAGTGAAATATCTAGAGACCAGACAACACACAGAAAGAATCATGAAAATCTCAGCATTTTAGAGATTGAAAAGATTTTTTTGAAAGTATAATGTGTGGTATCATCTAACTGTGGAGTGGTGTGTGTGTCTGTGTGTATGTCTGTGTTTCTGTGTGCCTATGCAGATAGGTCCTTTGGGAATCAAGAGACATCAAAGATTAAGAACAAAGATGAACACAGATGAATATGAAAATACATGCTCCTCATTTTCTTTTTTGAATGTCAAGGACCTCTTTGGCTTCCATGGTCTATGTTGCTTATATCACAAGGATCATGGTCCCCCTGGATTATATAAAATGTTTTAAAGTAAGCCTCTCATAAATTATTATCCTAATGTGAGACCTAGCAACTGTAAACAGAACAAGCATGTGATAATATTTTATCTGATATTTTACTTAATAATGTTATTTCTGATGTCACAGGAGAAAAATCTAAATCCATAGGCCATTTGGTTAAGGTAAATATAACATTCTACCTACCTAGATCGTCCTTCATTTTCCTCTGTAACCCTTTTCATCACCAAGTGACTTTTACCAGCTAATATTCTGTGCTGCACTGGAGTACAGCAATGAAATGTTATTCTAGAAATACAAAGGCTTTAAGTCTACCAAGTCAGTGTTCAAATGTAAACATAAAATTTTACCTTAAAACCACTAAGCATATTAATATTTTCAAAATATTTTCTGCTTTAGTTTTCTTTCATGCAGTAGAAGGTGGAAAATATCTACTTCTTGTGGTTAAAATAAATATTAATTAAATATTGTAGTTAAAAGTTAATTCAGAACTTAGTCACACTTGGTTATTGGTGTAGTGTGGGGAATGACCACTCATTATACCCTCAGTGCTGCTCTTGGTTATCTGTTCCTACTGAAATGTTAGCTGATAAAAATGTAAGGCATTACCTTTCTGTATTAGCCTGAGGAGAGAAAATTGGCAGTGTCTGGTGCGTTACACTAGACTCTCAGATGCACCTGCGAATGAGCCCTTCAGATTTGGGACTTCGTTGTTTTAGGTAGGGGGAGGGGTTTCCACTCCTTTCTCCTAGTGGGAGAGGCTGCCTCTGAACTTGACCACTGAGTGAGGCTTTCTGTGGGAAACAGAAAGTGAGACCTTCTCCTCCTTTAGCTGGAAGCCCTCTTCTCAGGCCAACATCCTTTTTCCCAGTGCTCGCAAACCACTCTCTGCCCTCTTAGGCTGCTTGGGACCAGAGTTCCGACTGTTGACCCATATTCATACATCAGGCTGTTCTCGGTTTGCACTGTAAAAGAAATGACTCATCATGTGAACAGACATGTCACCATAGAGAATGTACAGGTAAAAGGTGGTCAACATCATTAGAAAAAATCAAATTAAAACTATATTGAGATACCACCAACTACTAGAAACCTATTACAATGTCTACAATTAAAAAATCTAATAATAACAATAATTATTGCAGATGTGGAACAACCAAAATCCCAATACCTAGCAGAGGTCAAATGGTACAAGCTCTTTGAGACAAATAAATAAACACACAAAGGTATAGATTAGGCCTCTGAGGAGCAGCCACGTGGGATACATAGCAGTACCCCCATTAGTCTGTGAGGTGAGGGGAGAGTGGAGGTCTGTATGACCACTTTGGCTCATGCTGGCTTTTCTACTTCTGCAAGATGCCCTTTCTTTCCGTGCTACGTGATCCTGTAACTTTCGCCATTGCGCCCCTTGCCTTGCATTAAAGAAAAGAGATAAACATCCTTGCCCTCAGAGTGTCCATCCATTTCGAATGCAAATAAAAAATAAGTAAAATATTACCTACATAAAATGTATACATGTCAAAGATGTACACAGGAGAAAACTGCTAGATAAAGGTAAGCACTATGAAGGAACATTCAGGAAAATTAATTTCATAGAAGCAGGAAGTGGAATACTAACTACCATAGGCTGGAGAGGTTACGGGGGAGGAAGGAACAGAGCATGCTGATTAGCGGACACTTTAGTGGACACTTAAGTTACAGCGAGATAGGAGAAGTCACTCCTGCTGCTCTGTCGCATGGCGGGGTAACCACAGACAATGATAATGTACTATGTATTTCAAAAAAGCTAGAAGAAAGTATTTTAATACTATCACTGCAGAAAATGATAAGTTTGAAAAGATAGATTTGCTAACCCTAATTTGAACATTACTCAGTTCATAAATGAACTGAGATATGGCATGGTATCTCATAAATATGTAGAATTATTATATATCAATTAAAATAGAGACTTTTAAACATTAAAGTGCTGGAATTACTGGGAAGATACATATATCTTATGAACCAATAATTTACTTACAAGTGTATATACCCTGGGTAAAACTAAGAATATGATCAAAAAACATGCATAGAAGGTTTGTTACAGAAATCCTGAACCAGCTAAATAAGACATGGAGAGCTATAAATTTCCATCCAAGAATAGTCACCTGGCAGTACCGAAGGACCAGTATAGTTGATCAGGTCAATATACGGAAGACACATAAGACCGGCTCCAGAGAACCGTGAAACATGATCGCTGCAGTGTTTTAGAACAATAGTAACAGCTAACATCTTTGGATGCTTATCACACATGGGTGATGTTCCAGGAACTTAACATATGTAATAGAAATTATTTTTATTTCTTCTGCATGTGAGAAAACAAAGAACGAGGGTAAGGGATTTGCTGAAAATCATACCTAGTAGCAAAGAAAAGCATCAAATTAAACAGTCTGGGTTCTGAATCATTGTCTCAACTCCGATTATGCTGTGTTGTGAGGATATGCACATATTCTCAGAAACCATACGAACAAAGAAACCATGATGAACTTCATAGAAAAATTCTACTTCTCCCTAGTTACCACTGTCTCATGTTCTGTGATTCCTCTGCATGGGGAATGATTTTCTCTATAAAATTCCAATAATATTTTAGAAGCCAGTGTTCTATTCTATCACGTTCAGTGAACAAAACCAAGTTGCAACTTCATCAACACCTGCTTAAAACCATTTGTCTCCTATTGAAATTAGGTTCACAAATAGTTGGAGGAAAATAATGAAATGAGTTTTATATATTTCATAAAAAGGTAATTGTCTTCCATCTGCTCTATGAGGCATTTTATTAAGTGCTAAATTGTGAAACCTAAAGTTATACAGGGATCTTTTTCCCTTTGTGTTTTCTCATGCATATGTTTTCATGTTATCATTGCTAGCTCTTAGTTTAATACCAGATGTAGTACTTTCTTAGTTATTTCATTATTTTTAGGCATGTATCATAAACTAAAATTTTAATAAGGTGGCACTAAATGTTTCAAATTTAATAGCCCTAGATTTTTAAATTCTGCATCACCATTTGCCCTTCAATTGTGAAGTCAAGGTGTGCTTGCTAGCAGACATTTTTTAAAATTGCCTTCTTCATATCAAAAGTATTAAAAATGCTTTTGTTCAATATTTATGACAAGGCCACTGATAATTCTTAACATAGTAGACCTTTTCTCATTTCCCCTAAAAATGCTGTTTACTTTTTTAAAAATACTTTTGCTTTAGATAGAGTTGATTGCATTGCTTAGCTATAAGAACAAAATAAGAGTCTTTTAGATAGATTATTGAAATTATTAGGCTAAACAAATCCACTTTGGAATAGTAAAAACTTTACTGGATCATTAAAGACTGAACTATGGGTAAACTTTCTTACTTGTAATGACTAAACTATTAGGCTATAAAATAGTTTTACTTCTTTCCAAAATGTTTCAAGACAGTTGCCTTAAAATTATATGAATTATTTTTTTTGTAAGAAGGAAATAATCATAACTCAAATTTATCCTCAGTTCTAAACTAATCATTGGGGAAAATGAGAACTCACTGTTTTGATGTCAAATAAATGCCAAGCTCTCCAGGATCTAAGGGAAAACCACTATGATTAATTTATTTTGTTTCTGTGTAGTCACTTGGAAGGAAGGACAGAAAATGCTAATGGGAAACCTGGGTTCAAAGCTCATATTCATCCACAGAAAAGCCCTTTCTTTAAACTTTCCTTAGGTTCAATCTCCATGTCTACCATTATAAATGTAGTATAAAAATGGTACCACCTCACAGAGTTGCACTGAGCATTAAAGTGGTTAGTATGCTGGCTACAATACACTAAGAGCCCTGTCAGCAGTACATATCACCGTGATCTCCATCCTATCATTTTATCTTATCCTGCACATTATCCTGGGTGGGGTTCAATCTTTCTCGCAGGCATGGAAGTATATAAAAGAATGTTGTCTCTCCCCACAGAATATTTTACTTGAATGTCTCAAGAACCAGATACAACAACAACAACAACAACAACAACAAAAAATGTAGAAGCTCTTGAGTATTGGGTATTCACATTCTAGAGTAGCATTTGCAAAGTGTCAATCTAACAAATAATTCTACCAATGGACATTGCTCAGACTGCACTTCAATATGTCTCATTATAAATTAGCCCTATTTACATAAATAAAGAGCCTTGTATGAGAATGCTACTAAAATTTCTTTGACAACCAATTAAATACCTAGGTAAGGTGGGGAAATTTCTCTAAACACAAATTACCAAAACAGACCCATGAAGAAATAGAAAATCTAAATATAAGAAATAACAAGAAGAAATCAGTAACAGAACAGCACTCAACAAAGAAAACTCCAGGGCCAAATGGCTTCACTGGTGAGTTGTGCATGTAAAGGCAAAGGAACATGGGCCTTTCTCAAGTTGTTCTAGGAGAAGAGAAGGGAATAATTTCTAACGCACTCTGTGAAACCAGTATTATCCTGGTGCTGAAACAGTCACAGGTAGAACATAGGGGAAAAATTTGCAGGCCAGTTATTCCTTATAAATACAGATACAAAAATATTTAAGAAAATATAACAAGTAGAATCTAACAGCAGAATGAAAGGATTATACTCTGTTGTCCAAGTGCAATTTATCTCATTAATAAAACAGTGGTTCAAAATATAAAACACAATCTATATAATGCAGCCCAAAATAATAGATCAATGGAATAAGGGGAGAAAAAAAATCACATGATCATCTCCATTGATACCAACAAGTGTTGGATAAAAATTCAACCTTTCTTCATGACACAAACACTCAGCAAACTGTGAAGAGAAGGGAATGTTGGCAGTGTGATAAAGGGTGCTTACAAACCACTTACAGCTAATACTATAATTGGTATAAATTCAGTTGTACAGCACTGAAAGTCTTATGCTGGAGCCTTAAACTTCAGAAATACAATTTTGCATTTAAGGATTTAATGAAGTAAGGTTAAGTCAGGTCGTAAGGGTAAGAATATCAGTAAGAGACTATATTCTTTATAAGAGCAGATAGAGCTACAAGGGAGGCACAAGGGAAACAACGCACCAAGGCGGTGCGAAAGTAGCCATCTGTGAGGCAAGACAGCCGTGAGGACACCTTGATCTTTCTTATATTTCTGCCCTCTAGAACCGTGTGAAAATAAATCTCTGTTGTTTCAGCTAGCTAGTCCCTGGTATTTGATTATGGCAGAGCTAACACACTAATACAACAGTCAGTAACGAAAGACAGCAAGTTTTCCTCCTAAGATAAGGAATCAGACAGGTATGCCTACATCCAGCACTCCTATTCCTTGTTGAATTAAAAGTTCCAGCCAAAGCAATCAGGAAAGAAAATGAAATAAAGGAATACAATTGGAAAAGAAAAAGTAAAACAATTGCTGCTTGTGGGTGACAGTATTCTATGTTTAACAAACCTCAAAGCATTTTCTAAAAAGCTACCAGTGCAAATAAACCAATATATGAAAGTTGAAGGAGCCAAGATTAATATTCTGTTGGACTTCTATATATCAGCAAGGTACAATATGGTAAGGAAATCAAGAAAGCAATGCCATTTATCAAACCATATATATAGTAAAAGAAATTTAGCCAAATAAGTGAAACTATAAATGCTGCTAAAAGAAATTAAAGAAGACCTAAATAAATGGAATGAATACTGTGTTCATTACCTGGAACATTTGATATCAGTAAGATGGTGGTGCTGCTCAAGGTGATCAGAAGATTCAATGCAATTCCTATCAAAATTCCAAGAACAGTTTTTTTGTAAAAATGGAAAAGTTGATCTTTAAATTCATAAAGAAAGTCAAGGGACTTGAAAGAGCCTAAGTAGATAGATAGATAGATAGATAGACATGGCTAGATAGACAGATGATAGGAAAACAAGGTTGGAGAACTCACACACTCCCAGTTTACTATCAAGCTATGGTAGTGAAATCAACATAGTACTCTCATAAGAACAGAAATGTAAAAAACTCAAATGCAATTGAAAGCCCGAGAAATAAGCTCATATATCTATGACTAATTGATTTTATAAACAGGTACTAATACCTATTAATGAAAAAAGAATTATCCTTTTAGTGGTACTGAAACAAATGGATATCCACATGCAAAATTTGGAAATTGGACTCCTACAAGACAACATACAAATAGTAACTCAAAATGGAACAAGCTAGATTTAAGAGCTAGAGCCATAAAACAGAATATAGGTGTCTCTGTCTCTCTGTCTCTCTGTCTCTGTCTCTGTCTCTCTGTCTCTGTCGCTCTCTCTCTATATATGTATATATATGGACTCGATAATAATTTAAAGCATTTTTATGGCAAAGAACATTATCAAGAAAGTATGCGGAATGGGAAAATGTACAAGTCGTGTCACTAATAGGCATCCAGTGTCTATAACAGGTAAAGAATTCATAGTGGCAACAAAAAGATGAACAACCAAATTGAACGTGGGCTAAGCGCTTGAGTAGAAACTTTTCCAAAGAAGATATTCAAATGGTCAGCAAGCATATGCAAATATGCTGTGGATCATTAGTCATTAGGGAAATGCAAATTAAAATTCACTGCCACTACAATAACTACAAACAAAACAAAATGAAAACCTCAGCGGGGTCATGAAGAAACTGGAAGTCTCGCAGAGTAAGTGTAACATGATACAGCCACTGTGGAAGGTCAAACGTGGACAATGTAAAATGATGCATGTTACATTACTATGTGGTTCCTCCAAAAGTAAACATACAATTACCATTTGACCCAGCTATTCTGCTCATAGGCCTATTGAAAACAGGTGTTCAAAAACACTGATGCACAAAGGTTCATAACAGCACCATCTCAGAATATTTAAAATATGGAAACCACCCACATATCTATTCATGGGTAAGCAAATTGTGATATACATATTCAGCGAAATAGTATTGAGTCATGAAAGGCTGTGAATATGGATGTATACTGCAGCCTGCCTGACTCTTGAAAACATTTTGCTAAATGAAAAAGACATGAAAGGTGAATTATATCGCATGATTCCATTTAAATCAAATATCCAGAATGGCCAAATCATAGGGACAGGAAACAGATTAGTAGTTGCCAGGAACAAGGAGAGGAAGAGTGAAGAATAACGGCTTACTGAGTGCAGGACGTTCTTTTAGGATGAAAAAATGTTTCAGAATCGGTAGTCACGGTGCTACATTGTGAGTGAATGGAAGGGCAGCAAAGCATATGATTTTAAGTGGTTCGTTTTATATTATGTGCATTTCATCTAATTTCTTAAGTCAAATACCCAAACACACTAGCCTTTCTAGAATACCACACCATCTGATGGCATTTTATATAATCAAACACCCTAGGGCAAGCTCCCTTGCATACCTGAAGGTAAACCCTAGTCACTATATCTAGGTTCAGGATCGCTTTACCTAACGTGTCTGGGCTTTGCATCAGACAGAGCAGCCCTGAATGACATTGAGAATTCAAGCTCTCTTAGATAATTTTCCCAGAACCCTCATTTTTTTTCCGTTTTACGGGAGTTTTCATTCCCAAGCCACAGCCATTTTCACCACAAAGAGTGAACCACTTCCTTCTGTGCTCTCAGTCTAAACCCCCAGCATGAAAACAGAAGCCGGAATGAAAGTCACCGCCCCGGGTCACCTTTGTTCACCTTCGCCTCTCATGCTTCCCTGTTGGTCAAGATTCTCTCCGTAGTCTTGTCAGACAAGCTCAGGTACTCTTTTACTCCTAGAATGAAACTTACTCAGATTACGTGGCTTTATATCTCTGCTCCCAAGCACAAATTCTTTCTGAGACTAAAGACATTCATTAGTATTATTTAAAGCTTGCTTGGCTTATGTTAATTTTCCATATTCTTCTATGTATTCCTGGCCTTGGGCATTCATTAATCTCTGCTGAGAATGTTATACTCTTGCCATCTTCCTTTTTACAGGAAGTTTTAATAAGCTTGAAAATGCTAATACATTTAGCCCTTCCAATCCCTGTGTCCAAATATTTGGTTTACAAGGATAGAAGAAAGGGTTACCTATGGGAATGGCATGGGCTTTGAACTTGGTGAAGAAAATTACTAAAATGTAACCCTTGAAGTTCTCCTGAAATCAAAAACTTACTTATTTAGAAATGTTAGGCCAGATTTTGTAAAGTTAGTGAACAGAAAGTTTTAAGCCACCTTTTCAGTCATCAGGTAGTAAAAATCACCACTCCTACAGGTGCCCTGAATTTAGAGGCATTCCTGCAAGATGAAGAAAATGAACAGTATAATCACTGAATTAACTTGGCATTTTCTCTTTACAATGCTCTCGCTTTCTAAGCCCATGAAACAGTCAACTCCTAGGACTCATGAGCTTGTTAGACATTTACTTCCACAGTAATTAAAATGTGTGTCAGTAGAGAGCAATTTCACACACACTCTCATTTTACAGAGTAGCAAATATGAATGTTGTCACCCTTGTATTAGAGGCAAAAAACCTTAAAGCCAATGAGTTTAAATGATAAACCAATAAACCACCAGTTTGCAAGCTAAACCTAGGCCTGCTAACACTTACATTCTTTAAGTTCATTATATATTTTTCAAATGACATATTATATCTGACTATCCAGAATGTCTGTCTGCATTGTTAGTATCTATTTTTTATTGGAGGACTTTAGGCATATACAAAACGGGTACCCTATAAGTGGTAAATTTGTATTCAAGCAGACAGTTTCTTTGTAGGAGCTAAGCTCTGTAAAAATTGAACACAACATGTTGGAAGATTAAGAAACAAATGAATATTACATGGCCATCAATCTGGTGAGTGATAAGATTTACACCAATGGCTAAAATAAATATTAGCAGTGATTTCTGATATTTCCTCCCAAAAAAGTCACCCAAGAGCACCTCAGATAATTCAGTCTATCTCTATTTGTTCAAACTAGAAACCATACATGGTTAAGCTTTTGTCATTAATTGGGACATCCACAGCAAAAGAACTTCAACAGTTAAGACAAACTATCACAAATACACATAGTGCATTTCAGAATGCAAGTTACTTTGGCATGACTAATGCCTACAATGTGTGTAAGGGAGGGTAAGAACCATATTGGAGGGGGCTTTTGGACACTTATGCTACAGAGGTTTAAATTAATTCAATGTGTCATGAGGAACAATGATAAGTTTATATTTTAGACACTGAACTAATTGATTTAAGTTCTCCATGTTATTTTTAGGCAATTCCAAAATGAGCTCAAAGTGATCACTTAGTTTCATCACTTTTAACGCCAGTGTGACATTGTGTACACACACACACACACACACACACACACACACACACAGTATATATGGTTTACTGTGCATGTGAATAAATAATTTATAAAAATGTAAAGTCATGTGTCTTGTAAAATAGATAATTAAATGTTATATATGTATATTTATGTAAATTCATATATGTATGTCTTGCCTGGCCAATGTAAACTTACCATATTCATCTTTTGTGTATAAATTTATTTATCAGGTATCTATTTTATTACACTGTCTCATTTTACTGCAAATATTCCTTTAGCATTCAGTTGGAAATGTCATTTCAGTATTTCAGTTAGGGAAAATTTTAACTCTATTTCTCCATATGACTGGTTGTACGGAGTGCCACTAATGGAAAAAGAAATCCTAGAGTGAACATTTTTAGTTATCCAAATATTTGTCGATTGACCATTCAAGTACAATACTGCGGTTAGCCAGGCGTGAATGCTGCCACTGTGGAGCCTGCGTTCCAATGGAAGGAAACGTGGATACTGATAAGTGAAAGCAGGATTTACCACTTGCTAGATAGAGGCAGGAATGCTAAAGAAGGTGTGCTCAGTTTTATGAAAGGTGAGAATCTGGAAATTAAAATAAGTGAGTGGAAACTTCAGACCAGAGCTAGAAGCTTCATGGAGCAAGTAATACGATTTTGTGTTATTCAGAGAACTGACCATTCATTAGAAGCAACGAAAGATGACATCCTGACATGTTTACATGGCAGCAGTGATTACTTTGCTCCCATTTTAAAGATGGGCAAACTGAGGATTACAAGGGTTATATAGATTGTTCAAACTAGCTATACTGAGCATAAGTGCTCAGGAAAACCAGTCATTGGTAAACACATAAACCCTTGCTTCTTTTTATTTGGGAATGTTCAGACAGGCTTTGCCTTATTGCATAAGATATGACCTGCAGTTACTCGGAAGGGAATTTGCTCGCTTTTCTTTTTTTTTCCTTTAAGGAGAATGAAGAAAAAACAATAACAAAATAACAACAACACAGACAAAAACAAAACAAAGCAAACAATAAAAAGGATACGGGGTTGCGAAACAAAATGATAGGAATTAACAGTAGTTGTTATACTACATATTGTTATCTTCAATGAAGTTGCTCAGATTACCAGATGTAAGAATGCAAGATTGATCAAATCATTACAGAGAATGAAAAATAAGAAATAATACAGACTTTCCCTAGACAAGATGGTAGGAATTCACCGGTGGCTGTTATATTGTATATTTTTGCCTTCAAATTAGTTGTTCAAGCTACCAGATATAAGCATGCAAAATTGGAAAAATTAATCATTAACTCTTTCCTTCAATAAACCACTAGCAGTACAATTATCCTAGCTATCATTCCTTACAAAACAAGGATTAGAAATCCCACTTAACCCAGCTATTCCCCTCCTGGGTATTTTCCCAGGAAAATTGAAAACATCACACCACAGTGATATATGTGCACCCATGTTTGTAGCAGCACAATTTGTAATAGCTAAAACCTGGAAGCTACCCAAATGTCCATCCACTGAGCAATGGATAAAAAGGGTGTGGTATTTTTATACAGTGGAGTATTACTCAGCTATAAAACAGATAAACTCGAGGCTTTCACAGGTAAATGGATGCTCGCTTTTCTGAAATGCCCACTTTGGTCTCCCACAGTGAATTTTGCATTTAGAATCACACAGCATATATGTCTAAGTTACTTCCTTAATACAGTGAGATTTACCAAACTCTTTTTGCTTTATTAGATATAATGGTATTATATAGAGAAAGTTAAAAGTTTTAGATGCAAATTAACTAAACAACAAAGAAAGATCAAAAATTTAATATTTGCGACACACATTTACCAACAATGTTAAGGTAAGATGCCACAAAGTCCTGCATGTTTTAAGGGAAAATGTTGCTTGGCCAAAACGAGGTGGAGGTTTCTTCTGCCATGTCATGAGATGAATGTGCTGAGGAGAAAAGGCCTGTGTACTGCATAGAGGATTGCTACTGAGTTCACCCAGAATCCTATCAACCACCCTAGTTATCAGCAGGCAGAAAAGGGAGAGAAGAATGCAAGAGGCCATGCAATGGTGATCAAATCAAAACTTTGGTGCAAGGAAAGAGGAAAAAAGTCAAATATGATTCTGCAGTATAAGGCTGAGTGGACTGAAAAACTGATGGTTGTGTTTTCTTAAGAAGAAAAAAGTAGGATGATCTGTTCTCTTTTGACTCCGTGATGGAAAAGCAAGCCATGGTGGGCAGTGCGTGACCCCACAGTGGATTCATTGGGTCATTCTGACGGCCTCTCTCATGGTCTAACTGCAAGGCCACTAGTGTCATCTGCTGGGGGTGGAGGCTGTGAACGCGGTACCTGGTCAGCACACCCAGCAGCTTGTGAGAATTTCATCTTTCCCAGAAGAACCCCCAAACAAAAAGCAGTATTTGTGATGTTATCTCCTTGGTAAAATTTAAACCTATGCAGAAAGAGACTAGATTGTCCAAATCCAAAAATATCTGTTTTGCCTATTTGGTATCTTTTCTCCTAGACTTCTCTCTGATGACTTCTTGGTTTAGTGTCTTTAGGAGACAGTTGAGTGGTAGTGATGGAGTGTGTATGTGTGTGTGTGTGTGTGTGTGTGTGTGTGTGTGTGTATGTGTATGTCTAGGGAAGTTTTCTCCAGATTGCTGTCTGAATTTCAGCTGCCTCCAGGTTGGTGAGAGATGTGATATTGAACCTTTCCTTCAATCATGTAAGTGTAGTAATATAGAAGTAACTTTTTCACCCTTACAAAAACCATGTATTAATTACATTTTACAAAGGGGAACATTAAAGCACAGAGAAATAAATTAAATCAACCAAATTTATACAAATCAGTGTCAGAATCAAGATTTTGAAGCAATTTGTTGGTAGAATGTGGTCAGATTACTATTACACAGCATATCTTAACAGAAGCTGTCTTAATCCGTGTAAAACTAAGTAACTGGCTGGATAGACCCAAGCTCTCCATACCAGCTGTGAGGGCTGCTGGTGGACCAAATGCACTCCTCCATTCCTTCCGTAAGTCCTAAAGATGGACCACTGCTCTCCTTACCCCTGCAAGGCATACTTATGGGACAGTCTCTGGGTAACCTAGGACCAAGTCAGTTTTCACTGCTTTCTCACTTGCAGTTCTCAGGAGGAGCTAATGAATATGTTAGGAATACAGTGTCCTGAGTGGAAGGGTGGGGCTAACTGTAGCAGCTTAAACTCCCAGAACAGTGTGTTCTTTATTGCTTTAGTTCGGTGATTCCTATTACTCTGCAGTATAAAACCAGGACAAATGGCTCTCCAAGATTCCTCTGCTACAGTGCAAGTGAGGTGTGTGTGCTCAAGATTCCACCCACCCTGGGCAACTTGCCTGAGCCTTGAAGGACCAGAGTACAATGAATTCTAGGTTTCTGTTCTGTGCTGCCTATCTGAAAGGAATAAATCTACTTCATGTGAATTGTCATATATGTGGACATTCTGTCTCATTAGACTCAGACCAGTTGATAAACCAGTGCTCAGTGAACCTGTTTCACAGTCCTGACTGAAACTAGAAAACACAGTGGTCATGATTTCCTAGCCACTCTCAGAAACCACAAATTTCTATTAGAACCATAAAGTCGGAGCTTGCCAAGAATCAGTATGTCTGCATGCAAATCCATTCTGCCAGTTGAACTTGTTGTAATTACATAATATGATTATTACATTAACTAGTGAAATATGTGCACAAAATGGAAGCTAAGTTAGCAGAATATTTCAAAGGTATTGATTATATAAAATAAATGTGCACTTGTTAGTTGATAAACAGAAGTCATTTTTAAAATTTTGCCTGTGATGTATGTGTGATCAACTCAATTGTAAAAGTTTCAACTCATTTTGAAAGTATCTTTTGCTGTCAAGGAATTTTAAAGAAGTTAACACTAGAATTTGCAAATGACAGAATACAAATTTGGGTTCCACTCGTAAAACCACATACTCTAATGAAAGGATCAGTTAACCAACAAAATCTGTTTCTTCATCAAAATATTAGTGAATGAAAGTATACTTATGTATTTTAAATTAAAATCAAAAAATTATAATGTTATTGTATACCACCTTAATATGCATTGCTTTACAAAATTTTACAATTAATAGTAAAATAATTATTCCTTTGTATATAAGTAAGAAAGTTTCTACTAAGTATAGGATGAGGGGAACACCAATGCACTATGTAGGTATAGGCTCAAATTTAACTTTTCACCCCAGGAAAGTGACTTCATATTTGCAACTTGAACAATCCCTAACAGTACTTCATCTCCTTGAAGGAGAAACATGTTGAGGATATTGGTGCAGAAGAGAAGGTAGGTAGGATCTTCTTTTAGTCATTATACATGAAAATAATTCTCTTCAGGCAGGAAAGTCCCAGCTGAATTCCCAAAATCTCCTGCTGTAGCTCCATGAAAAGGCAGTAGTTTAAAAATGCCTTTGGAGGGCTGGAGATATAGCTCAGTGGAATAAGCGCCTGTCTAGCAAGCGCAGGGTCCTGAGTTCGATCCCCAGTACCGCCAAAAACAACAACAACAACAACAACAACAACAAATGCCTTTGGGATGCAACGAAAAACAAAAACTTAGTGAGAAAAAGAAAGTAATTATGGTTTTGTGAGAATGGATCCTCACCTGTCAAGTTTGACTTGATAACAATGCCTTGTGCCTTTCAAGGAAACATTTTATATAGCGAAAATAATGAACACCTGCCTCAATACTGCATGCGAAGAATAGGCCTAAGACACAGGGTTGCTAGAGGTAGAACGTAGCCTGTCTCGTCCTTGATTTTCCAGCTTGCTTTCCTTACAGTTCATCATCAGTTTCAGCTTTAAAACATGGGTCATCATATTTCGACATGCAGTTTTCACACACTATATGCAAGATTGCTAATAGAATAAGGAACAGAACATACGAATGAGCTAAGTGCATGATGGGCTTCTGTGGTTTATATCTACTGTACACACAATTTCTACTTCTGTGGTGGGGACCCCACCGTGCTGTGCAGAGAAGGCGGCTTACTGCGGTTTCCTTTTCTCCTCAGCTTTACTGCTTAAGCTGCGTGGAGTTGAGCACCTTCCTTTTTTCCCTGTAGCTGTAACTCAAACTCATACCTGACTTCAGAAAGATTAAAATTTTCTTAAATAGAAAGTGAGCGTGCGATTTGAACATCTGCTAACAGAGTGGAATAGATCACTACCGAGGAAAGTGCTAAATTGTCTGGCAACCCAATAACACAAGCGGTGACAGTCCCGTTTCTATCACTTCTGACGGTGTGCCTTTTATATGTAATGGCGACTTCGGAGATTTGCCCCTTTAGCACAAGTGCTAAGACTGTGTTACTCACCGAAAGCACTGGATAGTTGAGGAAAGGCTAATAGTGTGCCGTGCCACACAAATAAATAGATGGAGTAATTTAAAATACGTTTTGGATAGACAAGTGCCAGATCTACAAATAAAACCTAGCTTTTGGGCCCAAGAAAATACACCAATGCTAACATGCAAAGCAGGAGGAGGGAGGTTTAAAGGTAGACAGTACGTCCGGACTAAGAAGACCTTAAGGTGTCAGTACAAACCCTGAGCCAGTGCGTTTTGCAGTCAGCTGCAGCAGCAGCACTGACAGTGCTGAGCTCTCCTTCTGAGAGAGACTCCATGAGAAGCACGGAGGACTGCGGAGCTCTAGAACTGGGCCCTTTCTGCTGTGCGCAGGATGCCCCAACAGGCAGGCTGACCTGTTCGTGACTTTCTTATGGCTTTGACTTCCGCTTCTCAGAGGAACCAAAAGCCAGGTGCGCGTGCAAAGACAAGACTCTGAAACGCCGTAGAGTCAGGCTGAGTTTACACATTTAGGAACCCTTAGCATGAAAATGATAGCAGAGGCCTCAGAGCAGGTAACCTCACCTCTGCAAGACTGTGTAGAATTAAAAGTGACAAGTTCTTGTGATCGAGGCCTGAGTAGCGCCTACAGGTCAGCAAAGAAGGGGCTCCAAATGCAAACTGAGGATCGAGCAAGGAGGTGGGAGCAAAGCAGAAGGCTCCATGTAATGGGAGCCAATGGGAAGGCGTATTTTAAACCCTGTCTGTTGGATCCAGCAATAAAGAGACCACGTGCCCTACACTCGCCCACAGCCACTTCATTGGCCTAGTGGTAGGGGAAGCTAAAGTTCAGAGAGATAAGAAGGTAAGTTGCTGGGAAGTGGAGATGAAGAATGAAGAAAATAATTAAGAAGTTTGTGAATGGAAAGAAGACAGAGATAGAGTAGGTGGAAGATGATTTGACTGAGGAAGAGGGGAGAGAGTCAGAGACAGAGAGAGACACAGAGACATACAGAGAGAGAGAGATGGGGACTTGGACTAGGTCCCGTGGCACGGCCACTTCCGTAAGCTGTCTAAATATCCTATTTAGCGGTGCTTCACTTTTGTTCTCCCCCTGGCTTGGTTTCATTTCTCCCGCTCTAATACCAGCCTAGTCCTCCTAAGGCACGGGAAACCCGTCTTTGGAGATGGTCTCACACACTTCTTTGCCTCCAGAACCAGCGCTCCAGTTCTCAGCATAGCATCTGGCACCTTCCACATCTTCAAATGAGCACAGTTTTTGATTAACCATGAAATACTTATAAGCACTGAATCAGCCTCTGTCCCTCCTTGCCCGGGCTTAGAATGCTTCGTGCAGCCACACCCTTTCCCCACTGCGAACCCTACTGCTGTCCGGAATTCCACCTCTCCCCTCTCCTCTTTCAGGAGGCCGACCGGAAGTACCAACCTAGAACACTGACTTCGCAAAGTCTCCTTTTGGAAGCGCCTCTCTCCCCACATAGTAAGTTTCTGAGAAGTGATCGTTTCTTACCCTATGTGTAGTCTGTAAATGTCATACCTTTCTCATTAGATTATAAACTCTGAGGGGAAAGAAAAACTCTGGAACTTCATAGGGCTCACAGCATTCGGCACAGTGACTTATCTCTGGCTGATGTTCAAAAAGTGTTTACTGAACTGAATCAGATTAAAATTGAAAATCAATGAATATTTAATGAGTCTGCCTGTAATCTAAAAGGCACTACGGATTAGGTAAATAAACACAAATGAAATGGTCCGAAGATATACTGAGGTGCAAAGAAAAAAAACAATCAAATATCTAAACATTTTTTTTAATATGAAATTCCAGTGGGTCCAAATCCTAGGTTTTCTTAATAATGTTATAGAAACAAACAAAAATTACTTGGGAAAAAATATATAAAAGCACTATGATTTACTTATGTAAAGTAAGTAAATGATTTCAATTGGTCATTTTCTCCAATGTAAAAATTAAGATTTTTAGATCACTTAATGTTTAAGAATTCATGAAAGCTTAATCTGGGAATAAGTATACTAGAAGAATCTTGATTCTTTTGGTGCAATTCTAGGCATAAATCAAAATACGGCTTTTTTTTTTTTTTTTGCAGAATTCACAGTCATTTTTTTTTGTCCTGAAAATATGCTTGTGGAAATCCATTTTTATTTTCTCCATTTGTAGGCATTAAATATATTTCATTTGCAGAAATGCTGAAATATTAAAGAGCATAAAATGAAAGGCATGCAGTACTGCGAAGCCTTTTTTCCATTACCTGTTGTGCCTCTCCTGACAGCAAGGCGAAGTATGCACAGAATGTCTGCGTGTGTGGTCCGCTCACCAACTCTCCCTCCAGGGACAACCAACAGTCACCAAAAAGCAGTAACCCACTACAAGAACTACTGTAGCGAGGCAAGTTTCAGGTGTCACTCTTCTGAGGAGTTCATCCTCAGAGCAATCATTTTATTTGAATTTGGCACAAAGAACTTGGAAAAGATCCTGTGGAGTTTTCTGTTTGTTTTATGGCTACCACTCCCGGGCAAAGGGGGTTTATTTTCTTCTAAGCAGTAATTTTATATTAAATTATTAAACTACAAGCCTCATTAGTCACACTGAACTGATGCTTGCTCTGGTGAAAATAATTCCAAGAAACATAGAGTCATTTCTTGAGAAATTAGAAAACAAAGTGTTGAAGCAGTTAAAAATGAAAGATTCTGAAAACAGAACCTCCGTGTTAGGATAAGCAGAAGTAAAATATGCTTTCATCCTTATATCAGTGCAAATTCACTATACAGGATTGCTACAGATATGAATAATTCCATGCTAACTTTAAAAGAGGCAGTAAAGTTTCCAACAGCAAATGGTCTGAATCATAAACAGAAATGGGGATGTGTCTTTTTGTAATAGCTCATAGATGTTCTGATCCTTTGACTTGTCTCTGACACTCAGAATAGTAGCTCCTTGGCAAGCCACACTGCATTTCTATGGGTATAAAAATGTCTTGTCTTCGTAGTCCAAGTTTCCAAACAGTGGACTGAATCACACTTTGAGATGTTTCCCTTCACCAAACATGCTGAGAAAATCTTAATAGCCTCCCAGTGAAGAAGTCTAAGGGAAGAGAAGGCTTTTGTGGTAAGAAAACAAGGTAGTTATTTTAAAGAATTACAAAATCTAGCACAGACAGTCCTTAGTGATTTTTGGATGGGAAATTCTGTTCCACCCATTGTCTCACATAAAAATATCTCCACCACAGTATTGTAATACACCAAGGAAAGGAAAATCATGCACATCCTTTTAGAATATGTCCGTGTGCTCTTGGGATGTAATTTTCCACTTTACTTGAAGTCCAGTAATGGAAAATAGACTATTACTGACTAGGTTTTTCTTTTCAATGTTGGCCAAATAATGAACTGAAATTATCAGCACAGTCTTTCTTCATCTCTCCAGGTGAGATCCGACCTCAAAATGGAGTTAGTCCTGGTAACTTCTTCCTTCTTTTTCTTTCAATCCAGGTGGGTGTTTCTTATTTTTGTGTTTCTGATTAATATATGACTAAATATTAAGTAATTTTTTGTTTGGGGGATCCAGATTCTAAAGTAGTATTGACAGGACTATATTACCCTGATAAAATTATTCGTTTTGTGAATCTTTGCATTGGCCAGAGGTGATACTTTTGTAAAAACTAAGAGGAGGACCATTATGGAGACACAAAAAGATGGTGAGCTCTGTACTTTCCGAACTGAAGAGAAGAGGAAGAAATCAGCATAGATGACCAGATTTGCTTTAAATTAATAATAAGAGAAGTTGAAAGTATTTTGTAAATGGAAGACAAAGTTAAACTTTTGGTCCATTGTACTTTGTGTTAGTAATTGGATGCATTCAGAATGGCATTGCTATCATAGCAAAGAATTTTACTTTATTTCATTGAAGTAAAGAGAGGAAGCGAGGAAAGTTCCTACATGGTATAAAGCTCTTGCCTTGAGGACAGGCTCCCACATGGATGGCCTTTCCATTTTGTGTGACAAAACATGAAAAGGGAAGGGAGGATGTCAAATATGAATGATTAACACTAAATACACTTTTAACAATGATAGAGATCTGTAGGTATTTTGGAAGAAACAGGTAAAAGACATGTTCTAGGAACTTGGCTTCATGAGAAAACCTATGTTTCAAAGAAGTTTTCTGAAAGTCAGTTTTCTAAGTCAAACGCAAGAAGATGGATGGCAACATTTTGTCTAGCTATATGGATTGTCTCCTAACTTGAGCACATCTTGCTGTTTTTGCCTCAGGATTTCAATTGTCAAATGTAACTCACCCCTTTCAGCACTAGCAATTCAATGTACTTGAATGAAGAACTTTTAAATCTAATTTACAAAGGAACTGAAGGCTCTTTCACAAAATGAAATTGTGTGGACCCGGCAAGAGTCCGCAAAATTTAAAGATATTCAGTTTTGACTAACAGCTAATCATTACTTAACTCTTCAAATAAGTACTCTTTTCGTTACAAAAAACAAGAAATGAAGATTTCTAGGCAATAAGCTGATAGGGTTTATCGATCCTAACATCTTTTGAAGATTTTCTTGTGGAAAATCCTGTTGATATACAGTGCTGGCTCTGGTCTCAGCTGAGCACCATGTTACGGTCTTTTTATAGCTTCTTGCACTGCAATTAATAGCTTTGGGCATAGAGCATTCCACAGAAGGGTCAGAGAGACCCACTGTCTCTGGGAGCCCCTTGGTGATGAGGAGCCATGGGGAGTTGTGCTACAGTTCGCACTGCACGGCCACTCTGACAGTGGGAATGGTGGCACCTAGGAGGTGAACCCTGTGCTAGGCAAGGACTGTGTCACTGGCAGCCCTAGCCGTGGCGGGGGCATGAAGGAAAGGGCAGGAAAGCAGGGCACCTGCTTCTAGTCCCAGCAGGGGTACATGGTGACACACACTTGCCTCTTAGAGAGCCTTAGTCCCTCCTCTTACTCCCAGCATGTGCTTGCAGTTTCAACAGAGGCACACACTCACACGTGGTGCAGGGCAAAATGGCAGCAGGGGACCAGTCGGCCCCACTGCGCCTGCTCCCTGTGCCTGCAGTGGTGTGGACTCACATCCAGCTGTGGTGAGGGGTGGGCAGCAGCAGGGGACCATGGGCTTTGAACGGTGGTACCTGATGCCTGGTACCTGTTCCAAGTCCTGCCAGTGGCACAAGCCCATGTGCAGCTGGTTATACCCTAGGTCCTGTAGGATAACCACTCTTATCTCTTAATTCTTGAGAGTCACACCTCCAGACCCCTCTATCCTGAAACGTGTCCCATAAGGCAGGGTATGGCATAGCCTTGAATGCTTGGGTCACAGTTGTTCTTCTGGATCAAGATGGGGTTTATGAGGCCACAGCCTTCTGTACTAGTGTTGGGGAATGTCTCTGGGCCCCGGAGTTGGAGATATGCAGACATTTCTGACAAGGAAGGTGGCAGGAATTTGGAAAATAGCTCCCTTTTCAAGACGATGCTTAGTTACAGAAGTTAGCTAGGGCGTTGGTGAGATGTCCTACTTACTTTTCCCATTCTGCGACAAAACACCCAACACCTGCAATTTAAAGGAGGGGACTTTTATTTTGGTTCATGGTGTTAGTTCATGGTCACCTGGCTCCAAGGCAGAGGGAAATAGCGAAGGAAAACTGTTCACAGTCAGGGCTTAGAGAAAGGAGGGAGGAGCCAGGGACGGAGACAAACTCCTGTAGGCCCTGCCTCCAGTGACCCACCCCTTTCAATTGGGCATCTTGGAACCACACATCCAGTCCCTAGCTCATCAGTGAGGTAATACCAGGAGGGCAGCGCCCAGTGCTGGAACACAGAGCCTCTGAGGGGACATTCCAGACCGAGGCCGTAACAGGAAACAATGTGAGTTCTTTCTCAAAGCTACTGTGTGACTGCTAGTTTGCCTCTTCACTGGCCTGCATGCCTGTGAAAGCTGCACAGTTTTCCAGGAGCTAGGATTGCCAGTGTCCACACGGATGGAGTGTACTGACGCTCCACTGTCTGCCGTTTGACCTGCAAAGGAGAGGCCCATACCCCATCTGGAGACCCAGGTCTGGGGGTTCCAGGGCCCTGTGTTTCCCTCTTTGCGTAGGTCTCCAAGTCTCACGGGTTTCCAGGCCCTCCCAGCACTCTCCCAGAGGCCCTTGCTCAAATTGCAGCTCTCCAGCTGTTCCTCTGCTTCTCTACAGAGCAAAAAACAACTGCTGGGCACCCTGTCTGGACATCCATTGCTTACTTTTTTGAAATATGCAATGAATCAGGAAAATATAACAGACGAACAGATTTTTATCACATAACGTATTCAAACCACACAAAATAAAGCTGTTTTGAACATGGAGGGGATTACTGAAAATAAAAATATAGGAAAAGCTTTGCAATGACAGAGTCCTTTATAGGATGATAATAATAATGGTGATGAATAACGTCTGACATTAATTGCCCAACTGAGCTAACCTCCTTTCATCAATTATCTTATTTAATTTTTAAAACAACCTGGAAGGAGAAGCGGTAATTAAGCTCATTTTTCAGAGGAGAGGTCTGAGATATCGAGAGGTTAAATAATTTGCCCAAATGGCTAATAAATGCTAGAGACTGGATTCGACCCAACCTACAGTGGCTCAGTGACTTGGACATTGTTCAAACCATGTAAATCTGAGCAGACAGGTCAATTTAGCAGTGTGCTTTTATCTTGTATCTTGATTCAGGTGTGGGAATGGTGTTGTAAATGCATTTTATCTGAGTTTTCAAAATTATTACCAGAGATTTATCTACAACATCTATTTATTATCCTTTAAATATCTGTGGCATTTTCAGTTATGCTTCTGTCTTTGCCAGGACTTGTTGTTTGTGCTTTCTGCTTTTTTCTTGAAATATCTTAGTACGGGATTGTTACTGCAGTTTGCCTTTTAAGGGAAAGTACTTTTGGCTTTGCTCATTATCTTGTTCTATAGTTCATTAATGTCTCTTCTTCATTTTACTATTTTCTTGTATATTCTTTAGGTATATTTTGTTGTTCTTTTTTAGGTTCTCGAAATAGATACAAACCTTACTAAATTCTAATCTTTCTTACTATCTAATGTGTTCTTTTTAAGATTGACTATTATTTCCTACTGTTCTAGTTGTACCCTGTGTGTTTTAACTGATAGTTCTCAAAAGCAATTTTATTAAAAGACGTTATCACTATGATTCTTTCTGATGATAGAGTCTATGGTGGTTCATAATTTTTAAGATAATGTTTCTAATCATGCAGTTAATTCTTTTTTTTCACTTTTATTTTAAAAGTAAAGAAACAAAAACATATTAACAAACAGACACAAAGTAGCATAAGAATAGTACAATCAAAACTGAGTTACAGACAAGGTGACAGGGAATCAACAATGGTTGTTGCATTACATATTGATAACTTCGAAGTGTATACTCAGGAAAACAGATATAGACATGCAAAATTGATTAAAC
>PVLD010014694.1:0-51347 GCA_004027595.1 Dinomys branickii | reverse complement strand
ATGAAGTTCTTCAGTTGTTCTTTGTCGTGGAAATATTTTATTTCTCCATTGAATTTGAGGGATAATTTTGCAGGATACATCAATCTGGGTTGGAAGTTGTTTTGTCTTAGAATTTGTAGTATCTCGCTCCAAGCTCTTCTTGCTTTCATGGTTTCCGTTGAGAAATCTGCTGTGATTCTGATGGGCTTTCCTTTATAGGGACATTTCTTCCATCGTTGTTTTCAGCTCGTTTTTTATCTGCGAAATCATTGCGGGTATGTGGGTTATTTCTGCTTTAAGCTCTTTCATGGCCTGTTCGAGTTGTTTCATTTCGGATGCAATCGTTTCATATCTTGAAATTATGAGGCTTCCTGGTTCCCCTGTATCTTCATCTTCAAAACTTGTTCTGGGTGGGGTTGAGTTTTGAGACTGCGTTTTGTTCCTCTGTTTTCCCATTTTTGGGTATCAGATTCAAAATGTGGAGCTATAAATTCCCCAGGCAGATCAGCAGGCGGAGGTCTGCTGCAGAGGTTGCTCCAATGATTCCTTCTCTTTGGGAGAATGTCCCTTAAGCTTTCTGTGAGATTTGTTCTTCTGTGTTCCCATTTTTGGGTATCAGATTCAAAATATTGAGCAATAGATTCCCCAGGCAGTTCAGCAGGCAAAGGTCTGCTGCAGAGGCTGTTCCAATGACTTTTCTTTGGGGGAATGTCCCTTAAGCTTTCTGCTGAGAGTTCCGCTTAAAAGGCTGTACAGATATTGGTTAGATACTCCCTGCCAAGTGACCTGGGTGAGGTGTGTAAGACCGCTCCCCCGCCCTCCCAGGGTTCCCTGCAGGTATAGGGGTGGATCTCCTCCCCCACTTGGTGATCTGGTCGCGAGCGCAGATAGCTCACCAGTTTTCAGAGTCCCTGCAGGCAAGAAGGTTCCAAGGTGCCAGTTTATCGTTTCGAGCTTTCTGCGCGTCCTGCCCAATGCGCGCAAAATATGGGACTGTCGGGCGTTGCCGCTGCACTGTCGAACTCATCGGGAATCTTGGCACCATTTTCATCCACAGGGTTGTTTCCGAAAATATAGATGATGCTCACAGTCCCACCGGCTCCCAGCAAACCAGCAAGCCAGAGTCCAACGTTTTTAGTGTAGCTGGGGCCTTCTGAGCCTGACTGCGGCTGTGACCCCTGAACCTTAGCACCCCCAAGGCTCCCAATCTCTGCAGCCTGTTCTGAGGCCCGGGGGGGGCGGCGTCGCCAGCCTCGTGCACAACCCCCACGCGCCGAGCTCCAGATTTTTCAAAATAAGTTCTCTCTAGCAGTTATTGATCTGAAAGTGACAATCAAAGCAACCAGAACCCTGGCTTTGACATATATCAATGTAACGCATCTTAAATGTTTACTTGGTCACCAGAAAACTTGTGGACCTAGATGTCATTCAAAATATCTTCTTGATCATTTCGCATCTCATTGAAATCATTCTAAATATATAAATATTTTAAAGTCTTAATCCTATAAAAGTAACACATTATGGCAAATCATAATATATTGCACATAAATCATCATATGTTGCAATCAATGATACATTCCAGTAATTGGAAAGTTAATTAAAAGGGAAGAACGGTCAACTCTTTTTGATTGTTGAATTGTCACTCTTTGTTTAGGATACCTCACCACTTCTCATAAGCTCTAGATATCAAACATCTCTACCCATGACTGTTACACTGTTATATAAATCTGAGTAGTAGTTCAAGTAGTTTCTTCCTCACTTGTCAATAAGATGTATCTTCTCTGCTGTGGACACCACTGATGGATCACCATGTCCCAATTCATATATCCAACAAAGCTACCTCAGAAGGGCTTCTTAGCATATGTTAATATAACATCCTGAATGCCCTCATTCTATACAAGTGTAGGCCCCAAGAGAATGGTGGAAATTATTATAAATGTTATAACAATTCTGCAGTGTGAGGAGTGAGTGCATATGTAGGACTGTCTGTAAGCATAGTCTTACAAATGACATTGACCTTAATATTTACAAAGAACAAAATATTTCGCAAAGAACTGAGATTGAAGTTCTTTGTCTAAACAGTAAAGTTGGAGAAGACAGATAATATTTCCTTGATATGTCCTAGAAAATTTTAAGATATGTTATTAAAATTTTCTAAGGATTTATAGAATGTCTCCAGTGTACTAGTCTCTGAAGTGCCAAAGAGGAAAACACAAGTCTGGGCTAAATCCAACTATTTAAAGAAATTGTCCTAAAACTGTAGCATCCACTATGATGATGAAGCGCTCTCAAATTTACCATTACTCTGGATCAAAACTAACAAACTAAATCCAGAAAATAGTTCACTGAATAGCTCAAACGTTAATTCTTTCATAATTGCAACCATTCAAAACACTACACTGAATTATAAGTAAAAAGAAAGGAGTCCCTGATGTCCTCATTCTCTGGTGCTATAATAATAAATTTCACAAACTTCATTATCTAATTCTGAGGGCAAAAAAAACTGGAAGCAGCCAACTGGAAGAGATACAGTTAAGACAGAATTTATTAGAGAGACAAGCATAATGCTACAAAATAAAGCTAAGAGAAATCAGAGACAGAAAACTGAAGCCCACGGGAGATAACAACATAACATACTAGTGGAAACGCACAAACTATGATCCCGAGTTTTAAAAGAAAATGTTTGTAAAGTTCAGTTTACTTTAAGAAGGATGAGTGGATACGTTTTAGGAAGATACATATTCAAAATAGTTAAGATTTTAAAATGTTTCCCTTAAACCTACAGTCTGGATTTTATGAGGTAATGAATATAAGCCTAGAAATCTCTAAATGTAAACAGAATTCTGAATTCTGTTCTATTTGGCTAAGAAGGCTGATTCCCAAGATATTTCAGTGATTCTTCAAAATTAGCTAAAGATACTTCTTTAGGCTTATGTGTCTTTAATCATGAAAGATGAGCTCTTTTTGAAGTATCTCCATTGCTTTTAGTAAGATTTGCAATCATTCTGAATAAATTATAAAGCAGCCTAGAAGAAATAACGTGCTATGCTATATTAATGCATCCCAAACTTCAGCAGATTGAGCAAAGATGATTATAAGAGTGAAATGTGTAACCTTATTCACTCCCAGGATCTATTATTCAAAGATTAAGAATGAAACTAAAGGCTTTTCAAAACTAATGAAAGGCTGTTATCTAAGAGCTGTTTTTTTAAAACTGAACTATATAAAATATCTATGGACACAAAAAAATTCTTATTAATATGCTATTGTTTGGCAGACAATATATGTGAGCCTTAATTTTGACTATGACCTTTGCAGAACAAGAGAATTCTTTAATTTGCTTATTTTAATAGAGTTACTACAAATTTATTCTATTGTTACTCACCTAAATTCCATAGAAATTGATTGTTTAAGCTGGTGTTTCCCAAAAATTGAGATATAAGAGACTTTTAGGAGGCACGTGTAGATCACCCTTTTCATTTCAACAGATTAGTATTTATTTTGATGTATTAAAAAGAAGTAGAGCTTTGAAAAAAATATAACTAGAACACCAAACTCATAGGTTCATGGGCATTTTTACTAATAAGAAGATAGAGATAACTTTTAAAAACTGAGAAGCTAAAGATAGATTGTGTGTGTGTGTGTGTGTGTGTGCACGCACTACATACTGTTTACATTTCTTATAGGAAGTTGGTATTGATTTAATATCATATTAAGGAAAATAATGCATTACTTATCAAAATATGAAATAAATAATCTGTATAGTTTATAACTATAGCAAAATCCTAACGCAGGTTCAAGATTGAGTGAATTTAAGAAAATATATTCTATCTACTTAGGAAGTAGACACAACCTACAATATAGCACTTAATTTATTTAACTATTATTTACATTTTAAACTATTATCTATTACTCTTGTTTACCCATCTAATTTATAAGCATGGTTACCTCAGGGTCAAGTTGGATTCTTTGTAGAGATACAGACTTTATGCATGTTGGTTTACATTTACCACGAGAGGTTTACAAGGATTAATGACAGCATGTTTTGCTTTGAACTGTCAAAGTCCATCCATCTGACATTTTACATCAGAAGATTTTTGGGTCTCCTGCTCATTAGTTAGCTTTTCATATACAAAATAAGAATATATAAAATCATTTTAACATATAAATTATAAAACTGAATCATGGTATAAAAAGTTTAGGTTCTTACAAAAAAGTTGTGCTGTATCTGTATAAATACACTGAAAATAAGTAACATTTTCAATTTAGAAGCTACTGAATTCTGTCCATGTTATTTGAACCTAAAATATTTTTATTATAAAATAATAGAATAATTGAGATGGTTAGTTGCCAATATATATTGTTGGTCCTATACCAAAGGACCACAGAGCAAAATCATATTCATATATGTAATAAATGGCATTAGCAGGTACCAATATGAGATATAGGTAAGACAATCAAGTGATGGCAGAATATAAGAGAAATGCAGAAGACTGAAAAAAAGAATATAGCCAAGCTTTAATTTCCTTAATGGGACAGTTGCTTTAAAAAAAATGTCAGGTGTGGTGTCCCATGTCTGCATGTCCGTAATCCCAGCACTCTGAAAGGCCGAGGCAAGAGAATTGCAAGTTCAAGCCCAGCAATGGGCAATTTAGTGACTTTGTGAGTCCCTGTCTCAAAATTTAAAAAAAGGGACTGGGAATGTAGCTCAGTGAGAAGGTTCAATCCCCAGTGCTCTGTTTAAAAAAAAAAATCTCATAATAATCAGGGCAGAAAGAGAAAAAGTCTTGTTCTAAAATAATGTTACTGAGAAACTACACCGCCACTATAACCTACAATGAGACTTCTGCTTATGTAAGAAAGGTAAGCCCCTCTCTTGTATAAAACACTGTTAATCAAGATTTCTGTTACTTAGAGCTCAATACATTCCTTATTGGGAAAAACAACACAGGAAAAAGAACACAAACTCAGGGGAAAAAATCAGTAATTTTATTACATGTAAATTTAAAGTTTTTGAATGGTTAAAAAAGGAACTAGAAAAACATTAAATAAATAATAAAATAAAACAAGAACTAAAAAATTTGTGCAATTAATATAACAGCATAACATTATATAATCAGTAAAATATTTACTACAAAATTACAAATATCAATATGAAAAACATTTAACATCTTCACTCAAGATTAATAGATTAATAAGTAAAAATTATAAACAGAAATTTTACACAAAGAGATTAAAAAAATTTTTAAACATTTTATCCTTGCTAGTTGTCCAATAAATATAAATTAAAATAAGAAGGCAGAACTTTTGGTACAGCAAATTATCAGAAAAAATAGTTTTAATAAGAAAAGCTATGGATTAGCAGGGTTTAGTGAAATAGGTATTATCATATACTGCTGAAAAAATGTAAATTCTATGACATTTTTGAAAGGCAATTTACTGACATACATTGAAATATTAAAAACATAATAGGGGTTTGGTTGAATAAACTAAGGTGAGAAAATCATTTCAAAATAGTAAATAATATTAAAACTATCTGCATGGATTATATACATTAAGAAATACAAATCATACCCTATGGAATAGAAGCAAACTATGAAATCTTAAATATTATAAACACAAATATATTTTAATTACATGGAAAAAATGGAATAAACTGTTAGCTGGCAAATTTTGGTGTTGGATCTATCAGTAATTTCTTTTACTTTTTAATCAAGCTCTAATAATTCCACTTAGTATGAGAAATATGGTGCATTCTGGTTCTTAAAGTAATATAAAATAAAATGAAAGGGTAGAATGGAGGTTTTTTATTTCCCTGACATTCAACACATCAGTGATTCCATATATTCAAAGCATTTGATCAATTTCCCATCACTGAAGCATGTTGCTTATTCCTCAGTTTCATAGTTGAAAATGTAGACAGATAGATTACACCAGAATTCCTAAGCAACTGCTTATATACTGAGACGAGCTGAACTGGAACCACCACATGCAAGGTAAGCAGGAAAAAAAAGAAACTCTAAAGCAAAACAGCCAAACAGCCTGAAACTGCAGGCTATTAGGAAATGACAGCAATGATCAAAGATAGATGGCACCATGTCAAGACAAGGCCCCAAACCCATGGGGCTAAGTAGGTACAGCATCAGAGAGGAACTACAGCCTCAAACTGCTGATAAACTATAAGCATCCTCAGGGATGAACAGTACAAGCCACATGCAGATCTTGGCGGCCTCAGTGTCCATGGGAATGCAGTGATGCCAGCAGCAAATTCAAATAGACATAATTTTCATGTTAGAACAAAAAAAAATCCATCCACATTTAAGCACATTTTCCTTTAAAACCCCTTTCTTTAGAATTAGATACTGTATTTCTCACTTCTTGTCCTAAGGACCTAGATAAGGTAATTGAAATCAATACTTGAGAAATGATACCAACCAGCACACATTCTGGAAAAGATTGGCTCATCATAATAATAGAGAGACCACCTGAGGAAAGTTCCTCTGACCACCATGAGAAAAAAACCTCAAGATATAAGATATGCATCAAGAAACAACTATATAATCATTCACAAGGCAAAAATGCCCAGAGTACTTATTACTTTCAAACAAATCTAAATGTGAAAAACGTTTATGAACCAAAGACAAGCTGTTTGGTTTACCAACAGATTTACAATAGTATTGCTCTGAATAATAAAATTTTCAATATTAAGAATTAACTTTTTTACAATTGCATATATTGAATGAAGGGATTTGCATTCTTATCCCATAAATAAATTCAGAGATAATACACTTCTCAACTCAGCCTTATCAAAGATGAGCTGAATCACATTAGACAAGCTACTTCTCTGAACATTAGCTTCCTCATCAATATACTGGTACTGCAGTAATCAGATCCATACTGGTATCAAAGAACTAATGAAACAATTGACTGAAATTATTAATTAATCATTTTTTACAATGGAAAATTTTTCTGGGCATGGTGGCACACATCTGTAATTCCAGCATTTAGGAGGCTGAGGCAGGAAGATTGTTTCAAGTTTGAGGCCAGCCTGGGCTACAAAGTGAGTTCAAAACCAGCTTGAACTGCATAGTGAGACCCTGTCTCAAAAAGACAAAGAAAAAAATAAAAATAATGGAAAACCCAATAAGAATAATATAGAATGATGTTGTAATTATTATTACTGATTATTATGCCTTATATCCATATGCCCCTTCTAAACCTCATGGACTCATGGGCAGGGCTTTTGGGATGTGGCTAAATCATTGGTATGTGATACTGGACCAAGGGTGTGATAACAATTAGTCCACTGGTTGGTTTAGCGTAGTTCTAGGTGTGGCTCAATAGATTTACTGGAGTCAGAAGACCCACCTTGGGTGGGGTGGAAACAAACCAATAGGCTTATAGTCTGAATGGAATTAAAGGGAAAGGAAGGCTAGCTCCTTGCTGCTTCCTGTCTGCATACCATGAGTTGTTTATCCTTGGCAAGCCCTTCTGCAATGCTCCTCTGTGTTGGAGCCAGCTAAGTATAGACTGAAACCTCTACAACCTGTGAGCTAAAATAAACCCTTCCTCTTTTAACTTGTGGATGTCAGGTATTTTGTCCCAGCAACAAGAAAGTACCTAACACACTGACCGTGTAAAATTCTTAACATTATCAGTTAGAAACCCAAATACTATCCCATAATATTAAGGATTTTTCTGTCATTCATCTCCAAAATACTCAAGGAAAGAAGAGCCCTGCTATTTAACACACTACAAACATGAATATTACTGGCTAACGCAATGCAAAATTAGGAAGTCAATTTCTTAATGAGTATAGAATAGAACCCAAATGAAAAAGTATAGAATAGAACCCAAATGAAAAATAGAGCACTATCTAAATTCATTATTGTCTTCTATCCTCCAAATTTCCAAATACATTGCTATCTTCTATTCTCCAATTTCCTCCTGCCTTCCCATTTTCTCCATTTCATTAGTGAGCAGAAGATCAGTATCTTCTGGGTCAAAAATAAATGAATTAAAAACTTGACTCCCAGTTCTAACTTTAATATGACTTAGCTATGTAGCTTTCTAAGACTGAGTTTTGTCCTTTGTAAAACATGGAAAGAAATGCTATATGTAGAATTTTTGAAAGAATTAAATGTGAAAGCATCCAGCATAATTCAAGACACATGTCAGACACTGTGAAATGTCAGTTTCCTTCATCCAAAAAAATGGGATTTCTCAGAAGATCACAGCAAACACAGTGGCTGCTCCTCCCATATCCCTTTGGCCTTACTACATCTTCACACACAGCTGTTATAACTGCCAGTACCTGCCTTGTTTCCTGAAGGTTTTCTTTGGACTCTAGACCCTATTTGCTTTGCATACAGTGTGTCACAAGTGCCACAAAACCCACCTGCTGTGGGCAAACCTCTCAACCAAGTATTAGTGAAACTAGATATGTAAATATGCCAGTTTATCTGCCTATCAATGGGATAACCCTGAGGCTCCTGCTCTGCATTAACTCCTGGAGTACCTCAGGGGAGTAAGATCCCCTCACCCACAAGGTAATTTGCTTAATAATGTGCAGTTTACCACCTTCCTTCTCTCCTGCCTCACTTCACTACCAGTGTGTCTCAAGATCACCTCCCAGATGAACTCCTTCACCAAATTCTTTTCTTAGAGTGCATCATAGGGATAACCCAAATTAAGACACATTTTCATTATCCTCCTAAAGAGTACATATCAACTCCTGTCATATTACAACTTATATGAGAACTTCTGACTTAGAGCCTCCATTTCTACTTATCACAAGTAAGAATTCATGATTTAGTCAAACATCTCTTCATTCCTACTTCTGTGTCTCTGCTGGTATTTTTATTTGAAATTCCATCCCACCTATGATTCCCTTTTTTTATATACTATAATCTTAAAATTTCTCAGGAGCAATTGTTCACTGCATACTTTTCAAATTTAAGAGAATAAAATTTTCCTAGGTCCTCAATGTTAACAAGTATAACTCTATAGATATCATATTTATATACATAATAACATAAAATGGTATAAACACATGTGGCTGATAATACCTACACAATTATGGAACTAAAGCTGTTACACACTAAGTACCAAAAGTACAAAATCAATATAGTTCAAATTAACATTAATTCAATGTGATGCTTACTTCTGCACACTACCTCCATTGAGGATGTGGGTCTGATGTAGGTCCTTCTGATGTTGTACCTATATGTCAAATGGTACTTCGAGGTACCCTCTGCCATGAAGTGATAAGGGTCTCTGACCCTTACCCTTGTTCTCATTAATAGGAACATTTTATTTTTTCAATATGTGCAGTTCAATATCATTTAACAGTCACTTCCTGAAGTAGTGTTTTCATTTATACACCAAATTTGCTTATGTTCTTTTTCATTAGACCACTGAATATTTCTCAGCACTAACATCCTTATAAATTCAAAAGCAGACACATAATCACTGTACCAGACCCAGTTATAAGGTGATTTACACTACATTTTGTGCTGCTTAGCACTATTATGGAAGTGAGTACATTTACTTATAAATTACAATAAGAAACACTGATTTATATCAGATAATTAGCACCAATTAAATAGTGCTATTCTCTATTTTTCATTTTCTGGGTTTTTTTACAATTGTCCATGATTGTTTATTAGTTTAGTATTACCCACCTACTACAAGTTTCTTATCATAGAATTAAAAATGTCCCATAGTATGCCTCCTGTCTTTCCAAGCCTTCTAAGCCATGTCAGCCACAGCAGACTAAAACCTACCTATGAAGCTTCCTACCATACTCTGTACATTTACTTACACTGTTCTTTTTAATTCAGAATGATCCCTCACAAGTTCAGATGTCACAGTGTAGCTAAGAAGACTATAGGCTTTTAATTCAAATAGACCTGTATTCTAGTTGCTGATTCTGATATGTACTAGCTGTATGATTTGGACAAGCTGCTTAAGCTCTTTAAATCACTAGTTGATAAATGAGGATATAAAAGCCATCCCAAAAGACCTCAGAAATATCAATTCAGATAAGGGCTCATAAAACACATGGGCCGGCTTGAATTATCTATAAATGGTAACAGTTTTTTTTTAATACCTTAGTCATTTCAGGTAAAATGAATCATTTCCTCTTTATCATGACAACTCATTTCTGTTTAAATCTCATAATTTTCACGCACTTTGCTAGACACAGTATTAGCTATATGTGTATTTCACAACCATACTACATGCAACATTTTAATTATTCGGGTTTATTTTCTCAGAGCCTATTACAGTGCCTTCCATGAACAATCTAAGAATTTAGCAAATGCTCAAAAAAAGTTTCTTGATTTATCCATTGCATGACATGATCCAAGGAAGTCCTTGAAAACAATGTTGAGCCTGTCTCCAAAGAGTATTTCCAAAACTTGAAACAACTTTTTCAACTGAAATGCAGGGGAAAAAAATCAATTTGTCAAACTTTTAATGTACACTGAAGATACGCTTTTTTCCCAAGGACTCCGATAGATGGAGAAAGAAAATAAAAACACAAGAAAAACCCTAGTCAGTTAACACAACCTTATAGCTACATAAAGACCTAGAAATTGTCTATGCTTCCTTCAATTTTTTCAGCTAAAATCTCAACTGAAATTGAGATTGTGCAACAGAAAGAAGCCTCTAAGTGATGTGTTTAATTTATGGGTTTATTAATAATTCTAAAATTGTTTGAGGCTTAAGGTACATACCAATCAAACATTAATCAATGAATTATGGAATAACTATTACTCTATAAAAGGCAGAAAAGTGATATATTCAAATATCAGTACTGAGTTAAGGATTAGTGATATTGGAAAACTCATATTTACAGAACAGCAATATTTCCTTATAAGCATAATCAGTACACTGCATGATGAGATGTAATCATGATGTAAATCACAGGATATACTCCAAAATCAACATTATATTTGTCTCCACTATCTTTTTAAAAATGCGTTCACAAGAAGGAAGTTTGCCCCTCACCAGTCAATGAAACTCCAGTAGGCCCATATCTCTGGATACCCTTAGTGAGCAAAAAGAAAGTTGTAGAACAGAGTCTCAATTTAGTACATAAACATCCCAGTCTAATACAATAAGTAGCAATTTTTCTTCATCAAAGGTTAGACTACCTGCCTTTTCCCTTAGCTGGGGACTATAGTAAATACTGTCTCTGTTTAACTGTAATGACGAAGGTAGGGAAAGGTGAGTGCAACCACACACACACACACACACACACACACACACACACACACCTTTCATTAGTTCTCAGAAGTACCTCCTCTCTTAGCTCTTTTGTTTGTAACTCTAGTAACATGGGTGATTCATTACATTCCCATAGTGCCTAATTCCACCACTGCCATGCCCTCCAGTCTTGGCTTCCTGGTGACCCATTGCTCATAGACTCTCCTGCAGCACTATCAAGCAAGAATCAAAGTTGCTTAGGACAATATTTTCTCCTTCCTTGGGTCCCCTAGCTGCTTCCCAACCGTATGTCTTTGCTACATTCAAACTGGAATTGTTAATGGCCAAGAAAAGCCCTCTACTGGGCTTCCAAAATCCATTTTAGTCATTCACTTTGAGATACTTCAGGTAGGCCTCAAACACCAGCTAAATATACTCCCCCAGAGGGAGTAACAGAGGGAAATAATAGACCAGTGGAAAAAAAATAGACCCTAAATAGTCTCCTTTGAAGCTCCCCCATATAGACCAGGGGTGAGAGAAATCACCTCTCTCTCTCTCTCTCCCCCTCTCCCTGTCCCTCTCTCCCTCTCCCTCTCTCCCTCTCTCCCTCTCCCTGTCCCTTCCCCGCCAAAGGTGCTGACAGATGGGCAATAACAGCATATGCTATTTTCCAGAAAAATTTGTTCTCACAAAATCCTGCCTAATCTCTAATAATGTAACTCATTTTAATACTATTGGTGGAGGATTGGACTCCTTAATTGAATATTTCCTTTGAAAATCTGCATGCTAATATCTTAAAACTCAATTTGTTATCTCATATCTATTATATGTTGTTGGTTTAGGTTAAAAACTAAACAGTTGTACCAGAATATAACTGCAGGCCTTATTTTTCAGAGAATACATACCTTTAGCAGGTGGTATCTGACAATATATAGAATACTTATACTAGTTCTTGTGCCTCATTTTACAAGAGATTTAATTAAAATTACTATATTTCTTGTAGTGTTATTTGGGGAAATGTTTCTTAATTAGGGAAGTTAGAACTATGAAAAGTGTCCACAATTAAATGCTCTGAGAGAATTCTATACAAATAATACCTCAGTCTTTCATGCTTATCCATAAGTTTTCATTCTGTTTGGAGGCAGTAATAAATAACTAGGAGACACTGAATTGTGGTAGAGTTGGAATCCCAGAATCAAATCTGAGAATGAACAGAGGCCATCTGATATTGGAAGAGTGTATCAGTAGTTCCCCTCAGGATCTTCTTAGCTTGTTGAGTAGCAGTGAGACATGAGACATTTTTACTTCTTCAACATGAGAGGTAATACAGTAACTCCTCTTAGGAAGTTCCAAAGTTAGACAACCTGGCTCAAATTGGTTTCAGCACTTACCAGCTAGTTTAAGCCAAATAGTTTACATTAGGCACATCAACTTTCCTGTGGCGTCATTTCCTTATATATGAAGTGATAATAATAGACTTGGGTTGCAAGTCTAAAGAATTAAAAATAAATTCAGTGAGTAGCAGAAAGACTTACTATTATTATTCTACCCAACACTGAGTAAGAAGAGAATAGTATCAGAGGTTTATGAATAAGGAGTAAAAGAAAAACACTACAAAGTATGGCAAAGATTCTATAGTAGTCATCACCAAATTTGTTTCTGTTTCTTCTTGGGCAGGAAGATGAATCAAACTCCCCCATCTTTCCAGCACGTAGGTGTGATTATTTCCGGACAGTGGAATATGAATGTATGTACATTCATCTTATACACGCATGTACAGGCAAGTCCCGCAGATGCCTCTCCATAATCTTCTACATTCTTTCCCTCTTCTGCAGCGTACTTGCATGATGGCAGAATTTTATGATAGAAAGAAACATTTACAAGTCCAATGATTTGAAATATCCAGTTTTTACTTCATACAGGCGAGGGAAGAAAATTCTATTGTGTTAGTCTACTCAAATTGTGAATATCATCTTGTACAGAAACTACTATTACCTTACACAAAGCATATTTTAATTTTTGCCCCCAGAATTTTCCTTACTATGGTTTTTAAATAAAATATCAAAGCAATGTAATAAAGAAAAAGGAAATTCTAATTTTCTTTTTCTCCCTTAGGCTATGGATAAAATTTTCCCAGAACTAGTCAAGATTGGGAGAAGAGAACTACATTATATTGCATGATAAGCAAGGGGAGTCAAGTTCTTGGGAGATGAATTTGTCTGAAGATGAGTGCACCTGCAGAAATAGAGTTAGTTAAAGGAATCAGTAATCTTGAGAGAGAATGAAACTAACATATAGTGAAGAAAATTCACTCATTTCCTCAGACTTTTCAAAAAGACTGATGTATACAATAATGCTTTATACAAGGGCCTTCATGAGAAAAAAATGCCACAAAAAAAGAAGTTCAGATATTATCCAGCATATCTAAAGGGAATATTTAATGAATTCTCACTTCAAGCCATATACTGATCTAGATGCTAGGTATATATAAAGTAAAACAACAAAAATCTCTATACATATGAACTTTACGTTATTGTCTGGTAGACAAAAAGGAGACATGTAATTGGGCAGAACTAGCCAGAAAGAATGTAGTTAGAAATGAACTCAAGAAGGTAACAGGGTGGCAGATTATCTAGGTCCCTAAAAAGACTTGGCATTTTACTCTGAGAGGGAAGCCATTGGTGAGTTGTAGACACTGAAATGAGATGATCAAACTTAAATTCTATTACAAACCCATTGGCTGTTGTGTCAAGAACAGATTACTGGGAGGCAAGAGTAGTAGAAAGGAGATAGAAAGCTATATCCAAAGAGAGACAATGGCTTGAACCAAGTTGAACTTGATTGTGGAGGCGGTGATAGGTGATAACGAATCTCAACAGACAGACAGTACGATGGAGCTGAAAAATTTCTGCCACCTGGAACTTTTCCTGTATCTTTTCTAGAGATGTAGTAGGCTACATCACATACAATGTTTGCACAGTGAGGAAGTTGCCTAAAAGTGTACTTCCTAGAATATATGTGTGTCTGTAGGCAATATGTGTACAAATTTATATGTATGTACATACAGATGGTAGAATTAGGAGTAGGTTTGCTGATAAACTACATGAGATTACATTTGAGAGAAAGAGAAATCACGAATGATGCACAAGTTGTTATTAGCTGGGATGGATATGCCCAGAAAAGCTGATTTTGGACGTGTGAAGTTGGACATTCAGGTGAATATAGAAAATGGCAGTTGATGTATGCATTTGATATTCAGAAGAGAGATATACCATAAAAATATGAATCTAGGGTCACTTGTATATACTTTGTATTTAAACTTGTGTGGTGGGATAAGATCAACTAGGGAATGCCTCTAACTAGAAAGGAAAAAAGATTCAAAAACTGTTCCTTAGGATATTCTGGTATTTGGAGGCTGCGCAATTAAGAAGGAACCATAAAAAATTTATAAAAAGGAGATAGAAAAACATAAGGCAGGCTCGGTGAATGTGGTAGCCTGGAAGAATAGGTGTTAAGGAAAGGAAGGTGGTCATGTGTCAAAGGCTGCATGTAAGCCATGCAAGATGAGTGATGAGGAAGAACAGTTCAGCACAACAATCTGAATAATCTGGTAATTCACAAGAAAATGCTTCCATCCAGTATAACACTCCCTCACAAAATTCTCTCTCTGACAATGAACTTCTCTTTGAGCAGGTGTAAAAATGATTTCACATAAATCTTTTTATGCTTATGTTTTATTAAATCCCTTAATAATATTATCTGGTTTATCAGATTTTACACATTTTATGAATGATACAAATGCTAATTATAGATCATAGTAAGCATATTGTAGTTTAAAACAAAGTAATGATATTTGGCCAGTGTGGGCTTCCATTAAATTATTTTAAATGATATTCATTAAAATTTATACTAGCTCATTATATGAACAAAAGATTTGAGCCATTATCACACTTAGCATTATTATTATTAAATATGTTTTGTTTGATTCAACCGTGAAAGTAATCCTGTAGGACAGGTCCTATGATTATTCTCATTTAAAGAAACTAAAGTTTGGCAATTCAATAATTTGTCCAATTTACCCACCTCGTAGGTGGCAGAGTCATGATTCAAATTCAGTTTGATTTCATGCTATTCAAGTATAACTGTGGCACAAATTCTCTGGTATTTAACTGAACTCATTTGACTTTTATCCTCATAACCTACTCATTTTGTTATAGGAACATATAATGAACACAGGTCACATAACCTGTAACCTCTTTACTTAATATCTAAGGGTAGATCTTTCCCCCATCCTTATTCCACCTCTGTCCTCTGTCCAAAGAAGGACTCTACATCTGAGGGGCTACAGTACCAGAATACTCAGTTATCAGTGGAAGGTTCAGTACCACCATGCTCCATATAGCTCTCAACTTGTACTTTTGTGTTTTTTCTTGTAGGGAGTGGCTGAAGGGGAAATTGATCACACGTACGTGCAGGGGCAAGGCAAGGCAGGTCTGAGAACAAAGAGCTCCTGAGACAAGCCATGAAAACAAGTTGTTCCAGCTCCGAGAACATGAGGTGCTCAGGCTTGCATATGAAGTTGCTAGGCAGTTGTTCCGATTACCAGATATAAGCATGCAAATTTGGTCAAGAAAAAATTTTAAGCATTAAATTTTCCTTTCAATAAATAACAATATGCAATATAACAACCATTGTTAATTCCTACCATCTTGTTTAATGAAGTTTGCATCATTTCTAATTTTTTTTACTAATTGTTAGTGTCTTTAATTGTTTGATCAATCTTGCATTCTTACATCTGGAAATCTGAGTAACTTCACTGAAGATAACAATATGTAATATAACAACAATTGTTAATTCCTATCATCTTGTTTTTGAAATCCTCTTTTTTTGTTTTTGTGTTGTCTTGTTTTTGTCTTTATTGCTGTTATTTTGTTTTTTCTCTTTAAAATAAATAAGTAAAAAGTAAAAAAACCAAAGTTGCTAGGCAGAAGGTTTGAAATGGACATCAACCCCCTGAGTGTATAAGTAAATGTACTATGGTGCTTGAGCAGTTCCTTTCCCCCCATCAGGAGAAAGGGCTCCACCTGACCTCAGTTTTTGTCTCTTATCTTTTTTTCTAAATCCTCTTGCGGTCTCCCGCAACCCCTGAACATCAAGACCTGCACCAGTTTGCAGCAGTTTCTTGTGAGAAGATGGGTACTGTGCAGGTAGGTGACATCTCAGCCTTAGGGACCCAATAAGGCCAGGCTGGAACTGTACGACATATACAGTAGACTTCTTGGACATCCACTGTGTGAAAAGAAGAGCACTGAGGATGAGAATGGAATGGAAGTTCCATCAGGAATCTTCTGTCTCTATTCGTTTTCCTGAGAAACCACTTTGAAGATATCAATACGTAATACAACAGCCTTTGCTAATTTCCTACCACTTTGTCTGTAACTCTGTATTGTTTGTGTTGTTCTTATGCTACTTTGTAAATGGATGTCTGTTTGTTAATATGTTTTCTTCCTTTATTCTTAAAATAAAATAAAAATAAATAAATAAAGTGCATAATACATATTGTGAATTGGGAAGAAATTGTTCAAAGGGAAAAAGGAACTAGGATGGGGCAAAGGGGAAAGGAAGGAAGAGAAAAGGAGAAAAAAGCAAATTAGTTTACTGCTAGGGTCTCTTAGTTCATTGAAAAGTAAAGTTTGTGCTAATATCCATTGGAGAATTCTTTATGCCCATATCATATACCACTTAGAAAATAACAATATGCAATGTATTAACTATTGCTATTCATCTATTATTTTGCTATGAAATTTTAGGTATTTTCCATTAAATTTTTTTAAAAATATAACTCAATGGATAAAAAAAGATATGGCATACTTATACAATGGAGTATTATTCAGCTATAAAAAAGATAAACTCAAAGCTTTTATAGGTAAATGGATGCACTAGAGACCATACTCATAAGTGAAATAAATCAGACCCACATGTGTAAACATCATATGTCTCCCTAGTGTAAGAACCTGAAAGAGTAAATAAAAGCCAAAAGGTACAATAGATATTGTGAAAGGGAAAGAAATTGCTTAAAGGAAGGAACAACAGGGATGAGGGAAAGGAGAAAAAAAAAGAAAGAAAGAAGGGAAAAATATATATGCATATATAAGGATAGCTGGGATAATTGTACTGCTGATGTCTATTGGTTTATTCAAAGGAGCAGTTAATGCTTAAATCTTTTTTTGACCAATTTTGCATGCTTATATCTGATAATCTCAACAACCACTTTGAAGACAACAATGTAAAATATAACCATTGTTGAATTCCTAACATATTGTTTAGTGAAGCTCTATATTATTTCTAATTTTTTATTACTTTTTATTCTCCTTAATTGTTTGATCAGTCCTGCATTCTTACATCTGATAATCTGAGCAACTGCATTGGTGATAACAATATGTAATATAAAAACCATTGTTAATTTTCTATCATCGTGTTTTGAAATTCTGTATCATTTTTCTTCTTTTGTGTCATCTGTTTTTATCTTTGTTGTTATTTTGTTTTCTTTTCTCTTTAAAATAAGAAATAAAATTCATGAATTACATTAAAAAAAGAATCATGTAAATGCAGAGACTATTCTAAAAAACTAGCAGAGGTGGGGGAGATAAGAAGGAAAAGAAAAGGAAGCTTATATGAGTCCATAAATGTCTATATTTAATATTGGCATCAAAATTCCTGGTTCTGTAACTTACAACTAAAAATGAAATCAGCGGAACACAAAAGTAAACAATACTTTTAATAAAACAGTAAGGTTAACACACAGAGATTTATGTCTTCATTTAATTTCCCCTAATAACTAAATATAATTTATTGACATTTTGTTTTTTACAGGGTATTTCACTTTTCCTTAATTCTTATAATTCTTCAGATTTTTGCTATACTGTTCATTATAAAAATTAACTACCATTAATTGTACAAATTAACGTTTCACCATGACATTTCCATTTACGCATATATTGTGTTTTAATCATTTCCACTCTTCCTATTTACCTTTCCTGCAACACTTTCCACTGCCTCATTACACATGGGTTCCTAGTTTAGCTAGTATTTTTTAGAAGTCACTCCTTTTTGGATACATACATGACTATCAACACTAAAACAGAGCACTCAGTGATACAGCAACAGGAACTATCTAGAAACATAGCAGTTCTTTGTATTTATTATTTCTGAATTTTTTATTGTGACCTGTATAAGGCTTACAATAACCAGAAAGGCAATAATAAGCCAGTAGACATTTCTAGGCCATATGAATAACAAAAACTATCCTGGAAATCTTTGTAGTCAAAGTTTCTATTCCTGCAGACCAAACTAATTTATACAAGGCAATAATATCCCTGCTCACAAAAGGGAGATGTTCTGACTCAGTGTTTTATCATTAGAAATAATAGTGAAACCTGACAGAACACAGTTACTGGAGGATTTTAGAGTGAGAATTATCTCTGTCCTTTCCCTTTGGGTATCTCTTTTATCTACCATTATTGTGATAAACTATCCCAAAACTTAAGATTTAAAGAAAATATGTTATTATTGCTTAAAATCATAAGGATCAGAAGTTCTGTGACTAGATGGTTGATCTGATTTTCCTGGGATCACTCATAATGATGCAGCTGCCAGAAAGTGCTGGCTGTCAGCTAGGACTCTTAGTTCTCTTCCAAATAACTTCTCATCCTCCACTAGGCTTTCTTTATCTAGTGATCTCAGAGTTGAATTCAAAGAAGGTAAAAATGAGAGCTTAAAGATCTCTTAACATCTAGCATTACTTGCATCACACTCTTATTTATCAAAACAAATCATACAACCATTCCAAATGAGAACAGAATAGACACAACTAATGAAACATATTTTCAGCTGTACCAAATCTGTGTTTATCACAAGTGCCCTCTGGCCAGGACAGAAATGTAGGAGCTCAGGTTGTTTGTACGCTGCCAAAAGGTATCTGGCCAAGGGAGCATATTCTGGTCTCAGCTCACAAAGCCATGTGTCCTGTCACAGAATCGTAGGTGACATTTTCTAATCTGCACAAACACCTATAGAATGGGGCTAATTTTCTGTGTAGACTCTGGACACTGTCCTGCTCATGCTGTGGGCTCCTGAGCTACCCAAAACAGGCCTGGAGGTAGTGTCGGGCCCAGAGATGGCTGCCCTAACTTCTGCGATGGCCTCCTCTTTGTCACACCCGTGGAGCCAGGCCGGCTTCACAGGCTGGTAGCTCAAGCGCTAGATGCTCCTTAGTCATAGCTCTTCCACAAACATCATTTTCTCTGGATTATCACATAGTTTAAGCTTTTTTGGTACCAGGCATCAAACTCAGGACCTATCACTTGCCCGGCAGGCGCTTGTACAACTGAGCTACATCCGCTGCTGTGGTATCACACAGAAGTTCAATATTTTCCTTTACTGAGAATTATGAAACTTAACACAGATTTGATCATGTCATTCCTCTGCTCACAATTTATAATAGCTAACTTTTCTTGAGCAACTACCATTAGCCAGGCAGTGTTCAAAATATATTAATTGTGTTATCTCATTTAATGCTCAGAGCACACTGTAAAAGAGAAACCATTATTATTATCATCCGTGATAAAACTCAGGTACATAAAAGAGATGGAAGCCAATTTTAGGAAATTCAATACACAAACTTATTATTTTCAATATTTATCTTTCGTAGAATAAAGTTCAAGAAATGTGGGAAGTCTGCAAAATTTTCAGAGGTGATCTGAGGGATGTGGCATTACTGTGACCTCTCCTCTGGAATGCTGAGAGCAGAACCTCTAGGACCTGGTCCTAGACCAATTGTCTCTAATTCGTCTTATCAGCACTTGTTGCCCCATACATATCCAAATCTTGGCTGTGCTCCCCTCTCAAACACCAACAAAAGGAAAAAAACTCTTTCCTCCTACTTACCAGTTTGAAGAACTAATATTTATTCAGTTAAGTCTGGCACTATTCTACTTTAAATTAGCTAACTCGTTCCATTTTCACAACACTATTAGTTAATAAAAAAAACTTGAGGCACAGAAAGATTAAGGATTTTACTCAGAGTCACCTACTTATAAGTAGATCTCATATTCTAACCATGGCTACTGTTTCTGGAGACTAAGATCTAAGGCACGAATCAATACCACCTCTCACTATATATATATATATATATATGCACATATGTGTGTGTGTATATGTGTATATTTAACAGAACATTTTTAAATGAAATTTTTTCAAAAATACATTAAATATAATTTATGTATAGTAATATCAATGCAAAAGTCTTCTACATAGGTACTATTTTGTTCATTCCTTAAATGCTATGACTTCAGTTTTTCAAAATGATAAATGAAGGAATAATTTTTTAAATGTCTGAGAAAAGAATCACATAAGAAATATTTAATGAGAAAATCATTTTTACAGCACAGTGAAATACACAATGTGAGATATGAGAATGGGAAAGTTAAGGGTGACATCCATTCACAAAGTAGTTTGTAAGAAAACAATAGAAAGCATAGAAAACATCACCATTTACTTTCTTTTCATAAAAATGTGTCCTTTATGTAGCTAATTATTCTGTCATGTCACTAAAATATCATACTTAATGTATTGTCTTCAAAATTTGAACTGTTAATCATCCTTTCTAATAATTACATTGCAAAAGGTGCACAGACTCATAAATAGTATTGTTTCAGTGAAGAAATTCAGCTTTTGATCTGAGTTATCATATTAAGGACAGCTCGTTGTGAATCTGCGATTTCACTAATCTTGACTCCCAGACTCTGAGGTATTGAAATTTTTCATTTAGCGTACATACTATAGCAGAGAGGGTAATTCAAGCCAAAATTCAGCCATGGCGGCTATCTGTTGCCAGGAAAATCACTCGTCCAGTTTCCTTTTCAAGAACTTTGTATCATGGCTCTGTGTGATTATTTGGCCAAAGAATGCAGGGCATACATTTAAAGCTCCTCGTTAGATCACGCAAGGACTCTATGGTGTTACCCCTTCCTTCTCTCCCTAGACTTCATGTTGCTGCAGTCATGCTGTTCCTGATATTTGTCTTCAGTAAGTCAGTCATCCACACCCAGAACTATGCTAAACCAATAAGTGAACTAACCCAGTACCACACACCCATGACCCAGTATCACACATCCATGATCCAGTTACTCCCAGAAGCCCCATATATGAACCCATGAGGCTTTGGGCAGACGTCTTGATATAGCCATAACAGTTGTTAACTAGACTAACACCATTTCTGACTTTCAGACATCTGTAGGAAGGCTCAGATGAGAGACTTTAAACCAGTTGCAAGAGAGCTGGCTGAGAGAAGGACAGTTACAAGTACTATGAGAGTAATTACCAGGAAGAACTAATTCTGGGAGAGGAGACAACAGTGGCAGTGAAGATCATGAAACTTTTCTGAAACTTGCAGTTTAAAAATGCTAGAAAGACTTGAATATAAAAACTCAAAGATTTGAAATAATTTCAGTTTGCTTTGTTTCCTTTAGTAATTCATTGCATTTATTTCACAAGGTATACTACGGCAATTTTTTTTTTTTTTTTTTGTCTTTGCTTTGCAAGTTAACATCAAACAGATACAGATTAGCATTATGGAATTTGACAATTGAAATTAAAAGTCCCATATCTTTCAGCTAATTCAATCACAGGATTACTTTCTTGCTCATTTATCTACTGTATTTGTAACTTATTGGTAATAAAAACATAATTACTAAAACTAAGATCAGCCATTCATGACACTTCACATATTAAGAAAATCCATAAATTGCCTAATAGCTCTTTACGCATGTCTTTAGTGATATATGAAAATGGTTAAAAAATTGTTTATTTTCTGCCATATTATTACAACATTAACTATGTATGCAAGCCATTTTTGTAGATAAAGCCACACTGGGAACAAAAAAAATTGCATGATGAATTTCTCAAACTATTTTAACTCCCTAAGGAATTGCTTCCCCGGTAGCAAAAAATGTTATGTCAAACCACATGTAACCAAATCAATCCTCCAGAAACTCTTGCAGAATACCAATAAATTTGTCTTGATGGAAGAAGATTCAGGTAAACTGGCCTCTTTTCTTTTCACTTCATTGCACTGCTGCCAAATGCTAGTTGCTAAAATTTTCTGTTTTGTTCTGAAAACTCAACAGATGAAGATCGCTGTTTTGTTTAGTTAAGAATGACCCCACTGTCTAGCTGGTAAGACTAAATTTTATGAGTCTGATTATTCTGAAAGTAATTTGGGTCTTTTTCAAATCATTTATTTGTTTGTTTTATCAGTTTACAAAATATTCCAAGAAAGTCAAGTTTTCTTTCTATTTTCTGTATTATTATTGGTCACACTAGAAATTAAACACTTGTTAAGCAAAACAAAGAACCCTTGGGTTTATTGACTTAATAAGATTTCCTTGAAAAAATATCACCTGAACATGTTCTTATTACACATTCATTGCTGGTTATGTATAGGTTATATTTCTGTCACCTAAGGTTTTGTTATGGATGAGTTTTATGCATGTTTCATTGTGTCTTTGCATTTACCACTATTTATTATGCTTATTTCATCTCCCTCATTAAGACCATAAAATTACAATTTCCTTAAAGACAGGTGGAGCTCTGCACCGCCTCTTCTGTTTAAGGATATAAATGTCTTCTTGCTCTCTCACTAGCAAGTCTTTCCTTCACAGCACACATAAGGACCAATGCAAGCACCTTGAAAGTTCAACAAACAAGAATTGTCATCACTATTATTATTACTAGTATTTTCACAGCCATGTTATTGAGTGCGTATCTATGTCCATATATTTGTATATATTATATTCTCTATCTCTTTCTATGCTGAAAAAGAATACTTCAGCTCTTATGGTAATTCTTTCAGGTTTCACCTTATTAATGATAAGTAAATATATCACCTAAGGACACTAAAGAGTAATTTACTATCAAACAGCAAAGGCGGCTAAGTGCCTAGTCCTTGGCCAAAACCGCAGAAAGAGGCCAGAAATTTGGAAAAGCTGGAAAACATGGGATCTCACACTGGTTACTGATGGAAGACTCTGAAGAGGCTTTATAGCAATGTGCTTCCAATGTATAACAGTTACCAACATATTACCCTTTCAAAATTATACAATAATTCCACGATGGTTTTTAAGAAAGGCAAACCTACTTCTATTGAATGGGCTCTAAAGCCACAGCTTACAGTATAGAGCATTACTCCTATAAATCAGTCTTCTTATTTTATCCTCATACTTCATTCAGCACATCATTTACTGAACACATTCTAGGCAGACAATGCTCTGGTTTTTGGTTATGTGACAATAGACAAAACAAAGTGCCTACCACTATCAAACTAGCAGGGGCAGACAAATGATAGATGCAAATGGAATTAACTGTGTTTAACAGATTGGCAATGATCCATGCTGTGAAATGACATATGAGCTACACATAAAGGAAGTGAGGAATTAAGCTGCTGATGGCAGTAATATTTGAAGGAGAGGAGGCAAATGAGAATGAAAAGGAAACATGTACGACACTTGACAAATACCAGGAACAGCATGACTACAGCAAAGTGAAGCTTAGGGAGAGAAGGAGGGTATAACCGCACACAGCCCTTGCATGATCTAATGAGGAGCTTCAAATTTACGCCCTATATTCTTTGGCTAAATAATCACACAAACCATGATACAAAGTTCTTGAAAAAGGAAACTGGACTAGATTTTCCTAGCAGGAGATAGCCACCATGGCTGAATATCAGCTTGACTTACCCTCTCTGCTTTGAAATACACTCTAAATGCAAAACTTAAACACTTCAGAGTCTGGGAGTCAAGATCTGTGAAATTACAGGTTCACAAGGAGCTGTCCTTAATATGATAACTCAGATCAATAACTGAATTTCTTCACTGATACAATTGTATTTCTGAGTCTGGATACTCATTGCATATATTAAGCACACTATTTATAAGCAATAAAACATGTTTTTAAAATAGGTATAGAAATAAATAGTTCTATGTGTTCAATAATTTTAAAGAATTTTCCCAGCTCATTCATTGTTAAAAATAAATGCTTGACCCAGTCTTCAAAGTGCTGTCCCACACTGCAGCACAACAGTTCTCAGTCTGGAATCTGACAGATCTTGGCTTCAATAGCAGATATGTCACTTACTAGAATGTCACTTGTATGTTCTGTATAAACTGTTAAGTTTCCCAACGCTTTCTGTACAATAAAGTAAGGACCTCAAGTATAATAAACTATTAAGTACTAACTGCTATTATTAATTTTATATATTATCTATTTCTTCATTTTTTTCAACATCTCCACCTAGATGTTCAATTCTTAAATCAGATTCAATAAGCTTTGTGTCATTAGTTACAATTACCAACAAAGGGCTGTGTACAAGAAAAAATGGAAAATACCAGTGTTCAAGGCAGAGGACATTTATTTTCCTTTTATGTAAATATATAAAAGGAGACAGACAGTTTGGAGCTGAGATAGTCTCACTAGTCATTAGAAATTCCCATGGAATGGCTCTTCCCTCAGTGTCTCCTCAGACTCCAAGATGGCTGCTAGACGTGCAGATTTCTAGGTGATAGGCAATGTGAATAAGAGCAAGACGAAAGGCCCGTGTCCACATGAGTCTCCTTCTCTTACACAACCAGATCACTACTACCACATTACCCAGTACACGTGACACAGGGAAATCTGCCTCACACTGGGAAATATCTTAGTTGGATAGATCATAAGCTTAAACAAGATAAGGATTTTGACACTGAAAAAGAAAAGGAAAAAGAATAATGTACAGGCAACAGACAAATCTTGTCACAGAAGCAAAATGAAGTCATTTCCTCTCACTTAAATATATTCCGCTTTTAATCTTTTTGTTTTGAGCAAAAGTGTCACCATCAACTCAACAATTCAATCTATAAACATCTGCATTATTTTTAAAGTCTTTATCTGCCCTGAGAGCCACATCAAACCAGTTGCCAAATGTATCATTTACCATCTTCCTTCTCCATTTTCACGGGAGATGCTGCATTACTCAGACCACAGAATGGTCCTTTAGTTGCTCCCCATACTTTCAACCTATCCCATCTTTAATCTCCTTAATGGCCACCACCAGTTTCCCACCTGCAAGCAGACCTCTGGGGCTGGAGATGTAGCTCAGGGAACACTTACCATGCATGCAGCCTTGGGCTCAATACCCAGCCATAAAAAGAAAGTAAACAATGGCAACAAAAACATATGGAAGTACAGCTCTGGTCACATAAACTCCCTTTAGCAAGTCTTAAGAAAATCTTCAGTGCCTGAAGAAAAGATCCAAATCTTTAGTCACCCAATTATCTCCATGGGAACTAAGTAATTATATTGCTGTGCAACCATAAACCTGATATACTAGTTACATTCAGTCATTCATTGATGCTGTATTTAATCTGTACAACATTACCCAAGCCATTCTTTCTCCAGTTCTATCAAAATGTTTTTGTTTTAGAAGTGTAGTGAAATATAAATCTGGGAGTAAACAGTCTATTTCAGAAGTGTTCTTAAGAAGGATAAGTAAGGAAATTAGAAAGGAGAAAATGCAGTAAAGACTACATTAAAAAGCAAGTTGTGACCCACCAGAACAGAGTCCTCTTAAGCACCTTCTGGAAAACATGTGGGTCATAGCCCCACATCTTACTCTGTAGGAGGTGGGAGGGTAGCCCACTCATTCATAGATTCTTTCTCAGAGTCTGGCTGTCCCAGATACATCAACATATTCCATGTACAAAATTAGACAAAAGCCTCTAAACTAGTTCCTTTATCCTTCTCATTTGCAGGTCAGCAAATAGGCAAAGATTATAAAATATCTGAGGAAAGCCACTAACATTAAAGTTTTTAAAATTAATCAAGCTAATCAAATGTTACAGCTTGTTAACTAATCAAGTGTTATAGCTTGTGTCTGGATGTACCCCCAAAGCCTCATGCACTCATAGGGGAAGCTTTTCAGAGGTAGCTTGTACTAGAGTGATGCTGAGATCAAGGGTATGTGATTACTACATTAGTCCACTGATTGGCTTGGTACAGTTCTGGATGCAGATAATGGGAAGGTCCACTGTGGGTGTTGGTGCTACCCACCTTAAGGGTGTGTAGCCTGAATAGAAAGTGAGGGACAGAAAGTTGCTGTTGTGGCTTGCCATTAGCTACTTCACTGCTTGGCTGCCTTCTGCCTGCCATGAATTGTTTCTCCTACATGACACCCCTCTACCAGGCCACCCTCCTTTGGAGCTAGCCAGCCATAGACTGAAACCTCTACAAACTCAGCCAGATAAGTCTTTCCTCCTTTAACTTTGGGTGTCAGGTATTTTGTCCCAGCAATAAGAAAAGGATCTAAGGCAAGCAACAGATTGAAGTAAACAGAATATACAGAAAAAAGAAATCTTTCAAACATCTATTATAACTATCACAAAGATAAGATTTGAAACCTAAAAACAAAATAGTACCAAGAGAAAAAAGAAAGAGATTCAGCAGGAGAAAAGGTAATTACTCTTGAAAATGAAAAATATAATAGCAAGAATGAAACAAAATAAAAGCTTGCAAGGTAGAATTGAGAAAGTTTCAAAGACAAAAGATCATCCCAATAGATCCAGCATCAAATTGTGTAAGTTCTACAAAGATAAACAAGAAAAAGAGTATAAAAGACCAACAACATAATTCAGAAATTTCCCCAGAGTAGAAGAACATGAGGTATAGAGCAAAACTACTAATAGAAAGTTTATAACAATGGATAAAAATACACTCATATCAAAGCACATTATTGAGAAATTTTAGGACCTGGGGTATTACAAGCTTCCTAAGGAAGAAAAATACAAACAAGTCCTCCAAACTACTGAGAAAAAAAATTCAACCTAGAATTCTATTGTCAATGAAACTACCAGCAAAATATCAAGAGGGAACAAAAATTTTCAGATACAAGATAACTCTAAATTTTCTGACAGATACAGAGGTACGAGTGGGCATAAACAAGAGAAAACAAACCAGCGAGAAAAGGACAAAGATGAAAAGAATAGGAAACAGGAGAGATGTGAACGAGTCCAGGATGATCCTAAAGGAAGACATCAGGACACTGATAGCTGTATATCAAACTTAGAGGACAAACTGTCCAGAGGGCATAGGTCAGAAAGAATGGAGGGAGATCTCTCCAAAAGGACAAAATAACATAAACAGTACAGCTTTGGGTTGTAACTTGTTCTCTGAGTGTTCTGCAAGATTAGCAAACATTTCTCATAAATTTTAACGAGTTAAATGAGTAGAGTTTTGCAATATGAGTAGTATATGACGCTGAATATCACATGATCAAAACTGAGCAAATGGCTCTCTCTCCCTTCTCTCCTCCCCTCTCATCTCTCCCCCTCCCTCCCCCTTCTCTCTTGTCTCCCCCCCTCCTCTCTGTTCCCCCCTCTCTCTCTCCCTCCCTCTCACTGAAGGATTGAGGGTCATTATCTTCCAACAGTAATAGGTTATAGAGGAGATCTTATCTGCAGAGTAAAAAGAGAAAAACACAGAGGAACCCCTCACTTCAAGTGAAATTAAGGACATTCATAAAATGTGGGAAACTGCAAAATTTTGTAGAAAAGCACTACTTGGATAAGGCTGTAGTAGCATGGGCAATGAATCTGTTCAACAACAATGCAATGTCAGAGCTCTGCAAAAGTCTCAGAAGGAGGCCAAAGTGAATGTCATTGGGTAGGTTTGTTGTTAAAGTTGCTTAAAAAGAAAAAGATTACATTGAACCAATAGATAACAGCGATTCTATTAGTGATAGTGAAACTCTTCCTACACAATAACCCTCTTCTCTCTTATCTCCCTCACACCAACCACAAAGGTTTTCAAAAGTAAGTATGGGTTAATGTATTTATTTTTCTTTATATTTTATACTTTCCTTACTTTGTACTACATTGTTTTAACCATTTTATTTCAATACTTTTGGGTTGTGGAATGAATCAATAATTTTCTTTCATTTGTATCACTGAGTCTCTCTCATTTCATATGGCGAAGTTCATTTTTATACACAAGTGCTTTGGATTACAAGCAGATTTCTGAATGAATTGTGTTCACAAAAGAAGATTCTACTGTACTAGATTTGTTTGAATATCCTAAGAAGTGATTTAAACAACAGACAAAAAGTTAGATTGGCATTAACAATAAGTACAAGAAAATCAAGCAAGTGACTAGAAATGCAATTATTAACTCTAGGGCAAAAAAAGACTTTACAGGAGAAGTAAAAAAAATACATAGTTACTGTATATTTAGCTCAAATATATTTTTCACAGTTACAATAATGTAAACACTAATAGTTAAGTCATGTTTTCTATCATAATTTTGATATAATTATATAAAAAAGCTGGAAACTGAAAAATGTTTTGGAAAATACTATTGGGACTAGTGAAAAGAGAAAGAAATTTTCATCCCATAATGGAATGTCAATAGATAACACCAAAAAACAAAAATTCAAGAAATACAATCATGCTACTCACAGACAAGAAGCATCAAAATGATCAGCTAATACTGGACAAAAATTATTTCCTTTGCTCAAAATGTAAATGAAGAAGAGGTGTTCAAAGAATTGCTGTTATTTAGGTTACCCCAAAATAGATGTTAGGTATACCTGAGGATATTTATGTTAAATATTTATGCAATCATGTGGTCTTTCATGTCCAAATCTTGGTTGAGTCATAAATAAAGATAAAGTAAATTAAATGTCTAGACAGTGAAGGAATAAAAAATTCACTATGATAAAACTATGGTCTTTTGGCTTTTTAAGTCTACTCTTTATACAAATTTTCATTAAATACTTTAGCTCCTCTAAGATGATCTACTAAATAGATCACTCCTAATTTATTGAAGAGTTATAAATCAGGTTAAATAACTTTTAACAACTACTAAATTAAATCAATACACAAGTGATTTAGGGACTTTATTAGATTGGACCATAAATAAAAATGAAAACATAACACACAAAAACTTATGGGGTTTAGTAAAACAGTGCTATTGATGTTTAAAAAGAAATATGTAAGAGAATATTATGAACATTTATATACAAAGTTGGATAAACTAGATGACAACTTCCTAGAAATTAGAAACCCAGTGTCTAAAAGAATAATGAAGACATAGAAAATCTAGATAGACATATAAATTGTAAGGAGACTGAATCAGTAATCAAAAATTTCAAAAGAAAAGAATAGAATCAGATGGTTCCACTAATGATTTTACTAAAAATTTTAAGAATTAACACCAATTCTTCTCAAACTCTTCTCAAAAATTGAAGCTGAAGGAGTATTTCCTAACATTTTCTAAAGCTAGCATTACACAGACAATCAACCAAAAACATTACATGCAAAAAAGCCATAGAAAAATATTCTTTATCAATATTAGTGCAAAATCCTCAAAAAGTACTTCCAAACCAAGTTCAGCACTATATCTGAAGGATTACACACCAGGGCCAAGTGAGATAAATTTAAATAAATTGGACTTCAAAATGTAAATCTGGGGCCGGGGATATAGCTCAGTGGAATAAGCACTTGCCTGGCAAGCGCAGGGTCCTGAGTTCGATCCCCAGTACCGCAAAAAAAAAAAAAAAAAAATGTAAATCTGTAGTATATCAAAAGATATTTTGAGGAGACCAAAAAGACAAACTACTGGTGAGAGAAAGTACTTGGAAATCATTTTACATGTGACAAATATATAACATATAGAAAGACCTCCTATAACAAAACAAACAACTCAGATATAAGTGAAAGTATGAATGCCAGTTGCCCTAAGTGAAGTAAGACAGACACAAAAGTATCAATATTGTACAATTCTATGAATATGAGGTACCTGGGAAACACAAATTAACAGAGACAGAAAATAAAATATAGGCCACCAGGGTCTCCGGAGAAAGGAATGAGGAAGTATTTTTAGTGGGTACAAAGTTTCAGTATAAAATAGCCCAAAATTCTAGAAATGGTTAGTGGTGATGATTGCACAACATGGTGAATACATTTAATGCTAGTGGGTTATATCCCTAAAAAATGATAAAGTGCTACATTTTATGTTATGTATATTATGCCACAATAAAAATGTTGATTTCCTAAGATGGTATTATTTTTTAGTTGTGCAATATGTTACTATTAGGGAAAGTGAAGAGTAAATGTTATGCATGATTTCCCTGTGTTACAATTTATAACAGCATGTCCACATACCTTTATTTCACAATAAAAAAATTTTTAATATGCTTTGCTTCTGAAAATTCTAAATTTTATACTATATACATTTTAAAAACTACAAGCCACACAGAATATTTGGGATTTCAATGAAGCTCACTTTTTAAAAATGATAATACACAAATCTAACACTACAGAAATAAAGGTGCTCAAAAAAAAGGGGGCTCTATGAGAAGAAATATAAATTTCTAGAGAAACATTGGCATTATATCTTCCAAGTTCTTAAAACTCAAAATACCAGATGACCAAATAATTCCGCATTTAGATACTGACCTTAAGAAAAGTATAATAGATGAAACACAAGAATGTGCAAGCTGAACTTGGTGATACAAGCTGGAAGTGGTGGCACATGCTTGTAATCTTAACATCTGGAATCACAAATTTGAGTCCATCACAACTCAGCTGCATAGTAACTGTCTCAAAATTTAAAATATAAAAAAAGGACTGAAACTTTAATGTAGTGTGAAGGCCCAAAGTCTGAGTTCAAATTCCAGTATAGCCCCCCCAAAAAAAAAAGACAGAACAAGAAAAGACTGTATTACAGCATTATTTCTAAAAGCAGACTTTGGTGTGACACAGAGACCAATAACTACAATTAGTTAAGTAAACTGTAAAGTATCTGTATGATATAAAACTTTGCAGTACAAAATTAATTTTCAGAAGAATATTTAATAACACAAAAATACTCATTTTATATTGATTTAATGGAATAAAACTGAGAAAAATACATGTACAATTCTAAATGAAAAATAATATATATTCAGCACTGTGTAATTAGGTTTTCTTGAAATGCTAATTGTTTATGTTCTTTCAACTTGTTTAACTTGTTCTATAATTTCAATTTTGAACAAAGAACATAACTTCTTCTATAGTAAAAATACAAATATTCTTAAAATCTTCTGCAATGAGGATAGGTCAGTATTCACATACTGACTTTGAGGAGAAATGGTTAAACCAGATACAAAATATGAAATATTTCCCTAAAAACTACATGTTTGAGACCTAATTTTCATATCAACTACATGTAGTTTGGACATATTAAAATATTACATTTCTAAAAATCAATCTACTAATTTGAAGAATCCTGATCCAATGTTAGAATATAATCAAAAATATGTAAAGGTTCTAAGAAGTTGAAAATTGAAGACATCTAAGTATTGAGTAATAAGAAAATCAAAAGAAAGTCTACCTATAAACCCCCAAATCTAGCTATACATATGATGACATTCCTTCCACTGTGTGAACTAGTTTTCCAGGATAAGAACATCATTTGCTGAGAAGCAAAGTAGGTGAGGAAGGAAGGGAAGGGGAAACAGTGAGTGAAGGAGGGTTCAGATAAGCGGTGAATCCAGGCATCTTGGGATGTGGAACAGTACCTGTGCTTTAGTACAACAAAGACTGCAAATAGCTCCTCTCTGGGAGAAGTCATTGTTTTCCTAAGTGGAAACGCTGGGACTGTTAGAGCACTCCCAGAGAAAGGTATTTACTGAGTACGATGGGCTGCATACAAAGAAGTATATAAAGTTTGTCAACTACATGTGGAACTACTAAATTCTGAACAAAATTTTGCCTGGCAATGGACTGAATATCAGTGTTGCATTGATTCATTTAGTGGTTTTGAAAATAACTTTCTCCAAAGATCCCTTCAACTGTAAATTAAGAGAGTTGAACTAGATGACCCTCAGAGACATTTTTTAACTGGACAATGCTAAGACCTCAGTCAAATACACAAATAGACAGTTACAGAATACGCTGGAATTGACCCATTCTTAACTCAAATCTTCACTAGATGGAATGAGAACAGAAGACTGGATCCCAGGGGATAGGCTTATGTTAAAAATCTTAGCTTTTGCTATTGGTTCATTTCAAAATAATGTTTATGCTATGAGTAAACAATACTATTGTTGTATAATGTGGGACCAACACTTATCTCTTTATTCCAGGCTGAAGGAACAAATATCTATCCTACTTAAGTACATCACCCCAAAAGACAAAAATTCAGCAACACAAAATATAATTTTAAAGAAAATATATGAATATTTTAAGAGAGAGTCTTCATTTCCAGTTTGCTTACAGTTAAAAGGCTGAGCCACATTTTAGCAGATAGGAAAAAACTACCTCTCAAAATCGCAAACTCCTGATGTATAATAGAAAAGGTACAAGAACACTAACTAGAGGGTACTAATATAATTTCTTTTCTTTTTTTTTTTTTTTGGCAGTACTGGGGATTGAACTCAGGACCCTGCGCTTGCTAGGCAGGTGCTTATTCTACTGAGCTATATCCCCAGCTCCTACTAATATAATTTCAATCGTACCTCACATGTATAATTTTTCTCAAGGACTATAAAATGTGACCATACAATATATTTTTAAAAGAGTCTAAGATTGTTTTTAGAAATTCCGAACCCTGGGCTTTGCTGTGATGGACAAGTCTTCAAGGAGGACTCCAGACAGAAATAATACAGCATCTCCTCAGCTGAAATACACACCAAGTTCAGCCAAAAACTCCGTCCTCTTCCTGCACTGTGAAAAGCGCACGTAAGGCCCAGATCATCAGGTTCTCCATGAAAATACTGTCTAACATCCTACACTAAAATGCTCAGATATTATTTTCTTATGGAAAAGAACACATATTCAAGCACAGGGCTCTCTCTGGTAGCCATCTCTCCTAAAGCTAGCCACTGAAAACTTAGTGGGTGTACGGAAATGATGATAAGAAACACTGGTTAAAAAAATACATGAAACCTCCAGGCTCATAATTGGATGAGCCTCAAGTGACGATCAGGGGAGTGGTTGATTTTAGAATGTTACCAAGTAAGGAGTGACTGCTATCATTTTTCTGCCTGGCTTATGGGAAATAAGATAAAAAATCTATTTAATTTCCCTTAAAAGTATTTCATGCACTTATTGTATCTAAACTTGGGGCAATTTTCAGTGCTACCTATCTTCTCCAATCCTTAGACATGTAGTCATTTATTTTTTCACTGAATCAATATAGAATATTTGCTTAAAAGCAAATTGTTACAATATAAAAGGCAAACGTTTAATGCTATAAGCTATAACAAGGAACTTAAAGGAGGAATAAGAGGGAAAAATAAAACAAATCTAGAACCTAGAAAGGAAAAAAGAAGTCATAAGACCTATTTACCAAAGGGAAATTATGTAGGTATGTATGTATGTATGTATGTATGTATGGAGAAGATAGCTAACATAGTTGAACTACTGACTTCTATCATTTTACTGAAAGGAATGGTTAATGGTTGATTATTTGATCAATTTTGCATGTCTCTATTTGTTCTCCTGAGAAACTACTTTGAAGATATCAGTATGTAACACAACAACCACTGATAATTTTCTACTACTTTATCTGTGACTCTGTATTGCTTGTATTGTTCTTATGCTATTTTGTAAATGGATGCCTGTTAATATGTTTTGCTTCCTTTGTTTTTAAAACAAATAAAAAAATTAAAACAAAGACCTATTTACCTATTTTTCTATGAGAAAGACAGAGAGAGAGAGAATATGTGTGCACATGTTCAAATAATAAAAAATTAAAGTTCAGGTTGCTGAAAGTTCTGAAGCTAAACTAAAAAGTGACTGGGGTGCCTTTGGGACTGAACGCAGCCATATGCCATGGAGAAAGCCTACCTACCAGAGCCATGGCCAAAGCAATCGGCCTCCCTTTCCCCTGGACCCTCGGCACCAGCAAAGGCAGGCTGGTGCAAACTGAATGCTGTCAAAAGGCTACTCTAGCATAGCCTAAAATTGCCAAGTTAGCCTCTAAACCATCCTCAGAACTGATCTTCTACTTATTACCTCTCACAGAATAGGCACTCAATATATGTTTAATGAGGAAAAAAAGAAGCCTGAATGGAAGGAAAGGCTCACACAATAGTATACTTCCTATAATCTTAAAGTACAGCTTTTACATGACTCGATTTTCTGTTTACAGGAGGGCTCTTTTTCATGCATTCAAAAATCAAATCATGATTTCATCCCTTATTGTCATAAGAATCTTAAAGAATAAGAAAATAAATGATACACATATTAATAAATTTGCTACATAGTATGCACTTGTGAATGCACCATAAATTATATGTAATTAAAATGCACATATATTTTAGCTTCTAAAAGCTTTTCAAAAATATTTGAAGTCATCATTTTGCAACACAGGAAAAACAAGCTTGGTTCAATTATATATGAATAGTACTTCGTTATAAAAGCTAAAAGGTACAGGACAACAGAAAGTTAAACTACAACAATCCAAAGATCTCAACACCTTGAAAAGAAAGCAAGTAAGCAACAGATAGGAACCATGGAGCTACAGCTGGACTTTGAGTACTCTTATCATGTAATTAGACTATTTTATTACTCGCCTAAGAATACCAGGAAAGGAAAGACATGTGCCTTACACCTGTTGCAGAAACTTCAATTTGTACTTTCTTCCCTGGGTCACCACTTATCAGTTTAATCATCACAATTACTTGCTCTCTGGGCACTGCTTCAGTTTCCCGCATAGATATCTGTTAAACAGTTCAACACACACTGTTTTCCTCTGAATGTAAATAAATATGCCCTGCATATCAGGCTTCAGTTCAGCCAGTTCCTCTCTCCTCTGAGTGTAGGAACTTTTACAAACAAGTAGTGTCAATAATTGGATGAGCCTCAAGTGACGATCAGGGGAGTGGCTGATTTACAAAGCAGCATTTTACTCAGAAAATCCAAACTGTGTAGGCACCTCAGCATGGTGTTGGTGGTCACACAATTGGCAAGGTTGCTGTTTTAAAGGAGGTGTAAATATCCTTAAGGAGACTATTAGTGCAAGTCAGAAGTTATACTCAACTGAAAAATTTAAAAGGTTAAGTTGCTAAAAATAAAAACTGGAAGTAACAAGACTTCCACCATTTTACAATATCTAAGCAGTACTCAATAGGTCAGTGCTTTGTGTCATAATCCAGTATAAAAACATTTTCATACCCTGGTTTAAAAATTCTCCACAATAATATTTCCCTTGTGTTTTTCATAAAATACATCCTAGGTGTCAAGTATAATATTAGGTACTAGAGAAAAAACTAAATTCTTTCCTTCACGAAACTTATATTCCCTAGTAAAGAGGCAATAAACTGTTGAAATACACACACACACACACACACACACACACTCATACAGTATTTAGTTCACTATATACTATATACATGGTGATAAATGCATCACAAAAAATCTGGCGAAGTAGGAAGTAGGCTCAGATCAGGACCGTTTCTTAGGAGGGTCAGGTAAGGCCTTAATGATAAAGTGCTATCTAAGGAGAGGCCAAAAGGAGTACAAATCACCATGTTCTAAAGAAGCACAGACTTAGAGGTTCAATGACAACAGTTCACTTAGTTTGTTTTGAAAATTTATTACTGTACTTCTCACTTATTATGTCTCAGACTGTGTGCTAAGAACTACAAATACATCTTGTTTAACAGCTTTGTGATGTAGGAATTATCATCCCCATCTTACAGATGAGCAGACTGAAAATTAAGAAACTGTCCAAAGGTCACAGAGCCGGCAGCTGTGTTTTGGTTCCTCCGCAAGCTTTGCCTTCACTTTTATCCCTACACCTCCCTCTCCCACTGTTACTGGCATGAATGTGAGTTGTGGACTCTGGAATTCAAACTTGTCACCTGGTGTCTGCAACTGCAACCAGCAGCTGAGAATGGCTAAGATCTCACACTCTTCTGTGGCTTCTAAGAATCACTGCCACAGGAAACCCACCCTTCTTGGGTGACTGGAACCGAGGGTATGAAGAACTGCTTCCATTATGGCTAACATGACATCAAATGAAAGGTTTCTTAAGCCTGTCTTGGAAACAGGACAACATCAAGATTAAAAACTGGCTCCAGAAGGGCTATTAGAATTAGAATTCCTGAAGAGCCCAGGGTCACAGCTGAGACAGAGGTCCTCACGATGGCATGTTTGATTAAGGCCTAGATAGCACTCATGTCATCCTTCACTGGACTAACTAAATAGAAGGGCAGGCAGAGAAATTGCAATCTTAGAGGATGGATGCAATTTGAGCTTAGAAAGAAGACAGAATTCTTCACAGAAAGAAAACCACTGTCTCGTTTGTTTTAGAAAAAGTGCTTTAATAAGATTTTCAGTTATGCTAAGGTAGAATGCTGGGGACAGTTTTGAAAAACAGAGATTGAAAAAAAGTTGTGTATAATAAAATAACATAAAATTACAGTTTCTTATTTTATGCACATGGAGTCAGTTTGAGTCTTTTAAGTTTGTGAGAAACTAAAGCTGTCAAATTATTCATACGCCAATCTATGTCAGTTGTACTCCCCAATGTATAGTATACAGCCTACACATCATATAGAAAGGCTCTGGTAAGGAGGCGATTAAACTCAAAAGACAAAAGAGATCAGAAAATAAAGTGGGTCCTAAGAACCAACAGAAGTAGTGACCAGTTTGGGAATGTTGGCAGCAGGATTGAACGCTGAATCTCAGTGACTCTGGTGCTGAGTCTTACTGATTCTTTTATCTGATTCCTACCACCTTTTCACCTAAGACTTTCCGGGAAGGTGTATCATATCCAACCCTATCATGGGGGTAATGATGTCAAGAGTGAAGAAGTAGTCACAATACATTTGGGATTAATGAGCTCCACTGAGAATTGTAGCATTTGGTACAAGGAAACCAAAAGGGACTTCAGCTGGGAACAGAAATTTAGAGTATAAGCATGCAGGTTAATAGCTATTTCCTAACCTTCATCCTTGATGAATCCTCAAGAATGTGATGACTTCTTAGGGTAAAATATTAGCCCAAATTCTTGGGAATGTTTGTTCATTTGAGATTAGAGGCTCTCGGTTTCTAGAGCAGGAACATAATATCTCCCTTGAATAAGAGTCTGGCAATTCCCCAGCAGAAGAATGCCAGCTATGCCGTCATCTATAAACACTTTCAGATCAATATAGGCAAAGTTCTGGCTACCTCAACCTGTGCTGCCAAATGCCTAGTGATACTTTCCTGGAACAGACCTGTGAGGATGACCTCATATTAGGGGAAAAAGATGTCTTTATTATTAAACAGGTTACATTTATGGGCAAATAGAATTCAGTATGGCTAAGGAATGGGGATAGTCCCACTATCTTGTTGGAATTGTCCATTCTAAAAGTTACTGCTTAGGCTGGCCTCTAAGAAACAATACTGAGACAAGCATGAGAGCACATGTTATTTATCTGGATGCTGACATGAGAGTTGGTTGTAAATGGGGAAAAGCTAGAAAGAAAATGGAAGAAAAAAATAAGGTGTTTATTATTAAACAAGTTACATTTAGGGGCAACTAGAACTCAGTATGGCTAAAGAATGTAGATCGGGGTACAACAGACTTCCTATTTATCCCTAATTAACACAAGGAACACAGAACTTTGCTGTACAAAGTGGCCTGAGGTTTAGCATCATCTAGAAGCTTGTTGGAAATGAAAATTCTAGAGCTCTATCTCTGATCTACTAATTATCAGACAATAATGCAAGAGTTTCACAAATGCTAAAGTTTGAGAGAAAACTTGGATTATTTATCCATGAATTGTTATGAGGCACTGACTGAGGGCACCTGTGTCTCAATTCCCCATCACTCTGGTTGTTCCCTCTCTCCAAGCTGAGCTGGTTTCAATGGTCAGAGAAACCCCACAGGTAAAAAGTACTTAGTACTTAGAAAGCTTGGTGCCTACCTACCACAGGAATGGTTAATGCCTAGGGAATATGAGAAAGGTCATAGCCCTGTTACACCTTCAGCTCTTCTGACAAGACATTGGCAAGTCTTATTCTGTTGAGCAGCTAAAATTCCCACATGTGATGATTTGTCCTTGAGCATCCCTATATCAATGCCCTACTCAACCTAGGGGATGATTAAGAATATAGCTTTGAGTTCACAGCCATCTGAGCAACAGCAGTTTAAGCATTCCACCAACTTGGGCAGAGGAGAAAACATGGTGGGAAGGAGACACGAACAGATGAAATATGGGTTCTGCCTGTGGAATAGCTGATTTCTAGTGCTATCCTCTCTTCCTACTCATTCAGAATACAAGGTAACATAGAACAGGATGTGATCTGTAGCTCTGGAGTCAGGTAAAGCTAGATTTGAATCCCTTCTTCAATATTTGCTTGACCTAAATGAATATAAGTAAATTACTTAAAGTCTGGGGGTCTCAGTTACCTCACTTGTAATATAAGAATAGTGATAAAACCTTTAACTTTGGGTTTCACAGTGAAAAATGTGATTCTGCAATAAAATTAACCACAATACTTGGAACTTAGTGAGAGTTTATCTAACATTAAGAAGTATAGTTGTGAGGACACCATCATAGAGGTGAAAGCCAAAAGCATAGTAACAGTGAACTGCTCAGGCTTTCTCTACTGGGTGATTCAACAGTTATTCTCTACAAACACTGAGGGCCTATCACTTGCTTGGTATGGTTCTAGTGGCAAGGAAAACAAAATCAAAAACAGACCCTCGAAGGCTGAAATAAACCCAGGTAAAGACAGCATAATGCAAAGCAAGATCTGGTCAGAGCGCAAACAGATTGAAACTTCAGGCTAGGTTGCTGCAAGGGTGAAGTGTGTGACGTGGAAAAGGCCTGCAGCAAGTGAAGGCTCTGGATATAATGGTTAGCCAACACAAAGAGTGTGGGACATCCAGGGCTGTTTTGGCTGACCAATGCCTCATCAACACCTGGACTACAACCAGCCTAAAGATGAGCCCATTCCTAGGGCCTGAATGAGAGGCAAGTAACAATTTTTCTTTGGAATTAACCACCTTTCTCTTTAAAGTAAAATCTTACTTGACCTGAAATAACCACTGCATACAAAGTAAGTCCACACAGAAATTAAGACTTTACTCAATAGCTCTCCAATGCTAGACCAAAAGCTAATAGCTAATACAAGTGGCTGAAATCTTAGTGGGGTTAACTCTTTTGGCTTCCCCTCAGGTTCTCTCAGGTCCTGTATCTCTTCGGACAGAAACTGAGACCTTGGCAGTAGAACCTCAACAATAATGTGGCATAGCTAGATGGTTTTCCAGGTGAACAAACCATTATCATTGGATGTTAGAGACACGTGGAAAGCTTTACTTTCCAGATACTCTCAAGGAGGAATTAATGGATAAAGGAAATCAGACTCTCAAAGGGTCTCCTACCCTGGCACTCAGAGGGAGTCTGTGTAGTGGACTGCAGGACTTTCACTCTCTTACCCACTTGTATAAAGCTGCTGTCAGAGGTAACACTGGAACTAACAAACGCTTGGAGCATAGCTCTGTGGTAGCATATGGTTAGTTTATAAGAGGCCCTGCATTCAAATGTCCAGCACCAAAAAATAAAAATAAAATTTTTAAAGTTTTTAAAAAGAGGTAGCAAACTTTGATTCTAATTCTGTATTTTACATGTAAGGCTGACAAATATCTCCAAACATTGGACATTAATGACTACATAAGATGAAAGAAACAACATAATAAGGACACAGAATTTACTGAGATGTAAATATGAGTGATATCGACTACCAAGTGAGTACATATTTTACAAGTGTATTAACTCTCATTCAACAGTCACATAAAGGACTGCTACTCTCCTACTTTTATGGATGAAATACCAAGGCACAAAGGAATTATGTAACACTAAAGTGACAAGTCGTAAGTGCCAGTGGTAGGATTTGGACCCCGGGACTGGTTTCAGAACCTGTGCTTTCTACCACTATTTCCACCTAGCTAAACAATACAGTATGTTGTAGCACCACATACCTTCTCTGAAGTGGAACATTCTTATGCCTTGGCCCAGCCCTGAATTTAGTTGTATAGAAATGTGAAGAAAGAGCAAATGTTTTCTTACTATTAAAAATAAAAGTATTCTATAAGCTGAGTAAATGAAGACGCTCATAAGGCTCAATTATTGTGAATCATGTTTTGCCTAAATAAAGCCAAGCAAGTTTTAAATTGCATTTCCAGAATATTAAACCCAGCTAAGACATCGGCAGTGTCAGTAAATGCAGTCACCTCATGTCTTCCCGGTGAAATCTCTAAAACATTATGAGTTTGCTTCATTTTGAGAATATCCTTAACAACGATTTCCACAGGAATTCGATTTTACTGAGAACGGCTTTTTAGTCTATTAAAATGCCACATCAAAACATAATCTTGGACAATATGACAAAGTTGTTGACTACTGGGAATCAATGTTAGCAGTCAGCCCACACTGAGCTGTAATCAAAGACAGCTCATTTTAAAAAAGAACATAAAGCTGCCAGTGAAGCCAGACAACAGAGTCACTATGAGCTACAGGGGTGACACAAAGTGAGAATATCTAGTAAGGGCAGGAGAGCTGAGGTGGCAGATAATACTTGCCAACAAATGAATACAGATTCACAGATGAAACCCTAAAAGACAAAACAAGATCAGAGCCAAACAGAGCAGGGCCAGAAGGAATTTAAACAAAAATAAAATCCACATCTAATAGTAATGGTACTAGCACTGTGTTACCAGTGTTTTCACTACTACTAGATCCTGGCTAAAAGACTGGGGAAAATTACAGTGGCTGCAAAGCTTCTCTGTAATGCAGAGGACCCACATATTCAGAACCCACATATTCAACAACTTCACACTGAAACCCCATTCTGGGAGATGCTCTTTGTTATGTACTAGGGGACACAAAATTAAAGAAGCTAGAGCTCTTTGGGCAAAGACACAAAAAGGAATTTAGGCACAAAGTCACCAGAACTTTCTCTTGCTCCTGCAATGTCAATGATTAATACACGATGCACTGAAGTATTTACTGAGTGACTGCAGAGATCATACCAAAGGTGGTAGGTTAAAAATATTTACAAAGTTTTAACTATGTGCAAGACAAGGACTACAAAGGCTGGCCATAAATGATAGCCTAAGAATGCCTTCCTAGCCTTGAAGAATGTACTATCTATTTAGAATGTAGTATCTATTTGAAAAGATAAGGATGAGATAGCTAACCATACAATGGTAAAGAGGAAAAGTTGCCAGTGTTCAAAGAAGGAGAATAAATATCTCCATCAAACAGTTTTGGTGTATAAACAGCTTAAATGATAGTGACACAATATAGTATTGTTCTGGTTCTAAAAATCATTTACCATGCTTACATCAATCTTTCCACTGAGTTCTCTTAGTCTCTACCCAAATCTCCATCTTGATTTACTAACAAAAACATAAAATCAGAATATATTTAAGCCAGAACTGAAGCCATTTTCTTTTTCCATTTGAAAAGATAACATTTACATAACTTAACTATGTGTATATTGCAGAAACAAATCTATAGAACTTTTACTGCTACCCTTAATGCAAATAAAAGGTTAACTCAGATGAAGAGTAAACATCTTTTATCCATTGCTGGGGTTCTTGCTATGAGATTTGTCAGAGATGAGCAAATTGTTTGACAAATAACTTCTAAGGATTCAATGAAAGAAACCATCTTCTTAGGTTTTTTCCTGACTCAATATAAACATTCTCATTTCTCTCAGTTAAAATCAACCCATGACAATCCACACTAATGATTATAATGATTCAAATTATTAGTGTCTTGACAAACTCTCATTTTATTAGATAAAAGTCAGCAAGTAAACTTCCACAGTCATTATTCAACTTATTTTGGATTTTTGACCTTTAGTCAGTGAATTGGAACCATGTTGCTATGAAATACCTGTATTTATTAGATTTTTCACAATTACCACTACTTTCCATAATAAATATCTGTAGCTTATAATTAGCTTTCATTTAAAAAAAACTATGTAACTCTACACAAAATATTACAAATAAACAATCTGGGACTAAACCTAATCATAGGCCCAAGTGTAAATTTGTAAGCAGGTACAAAGTCAGGAACATCAACTGTCTGTAAGACACACAAAGTCCCAGCCTTCTGACAGGTTAGGTGTTCTAACAAGAAGCTTGCATGGAATACCCAAATGAAGCAGATTCAAATTCAACTCCCTCTCCCAGGAGAGTTCACCTGACCTTCCATTGAGCTCAAGTGGCAGAAAGCCCTCAAATGCTGAACCCAGGAAGGGATGAATTCCTCCAACCGCTGGATATGCTAGATTCTTAAACCTTCTTCATTTCAGAGTGGAGATTTCTGCACTGTATTTGTAATAAACCCACAGATTTTGAATCTATTTAACTAAAGAACAAATCATTTCTAACATTGATTAACAAAATTTTCTGTGATAGTCAAAGATAAAGATTATTGAAAGCCTATGGATGAATAATGCTTCTTTAAATTGATTTCCTGACATTAAGATAAGGTCAACTTAACCATTGTTTGCAAATAAACTATACGCCATTTCCTTTTTCCTTACACCATGAAAGTGACTCAGTGACACATTACCATCAGTTTTCTGGGGGTACAAAGGACCAGTAATTCAGTAAGCCTTGTTTATGGATACTGAGATGTAATAGTCTTGATTTCCAGTATTTGAGCAAATGCATAATTCTATATTTTCTCACCTTGAGAAAATTCCAATACAAAAGAATTTCCTGAATATTCTAATACAAAATATAAATTTCCTTCTTAATGTTTTCTGTCTTGCTTAAAATAAAAATTTAAAGAGGAAATGATACCTCTGTAAATAAAATATATGTTCTCAGTTCTCAAGTATCAATAAACCAAGCTATGCTGCCTATTAACATCATATAAATGTCTGTAGACCTAAACATTCCCTTGTAAGTTAATATGTCTTCCTATTGAAAGGTGAACGCTTCCTCTTTCTCAGATATCAAACATAAAGTATTCTAAATATTCTGATCAAATTTAACGCCTCAAGAACTAGAACTACTTTTTTTACATGAAAAAGAATTTTGTTTTATTTTTGTGGAGTTTTTAAATTTTTTTTTTTTTTTTTTTTCTGTTTATGGGTGGTAGTTGACTAAATCCTATTAGGCAACCCTAAAGGGAGACTAAGGAAAAAGATGTCATGTTTCATAGTTGTTTGGGCAACACCTGAGGGCTATCTTTAAGGAACACTATTAAAAATTTTCTGAGATTTAAACTTGTAACAAACATACACACACACACTTCTCCTGTGATAGGAACTTTTCAGTTTTACTACCACTCTTACAAAGAAGAACCCACACTAGAATACTTCAGGTAGTGAGTTTACAAAGATCAGGACAAGGAACAAATAATTAAGCATGATCAGCAAATAAATAGAATAAATATCATTCTCTTGGGTACATTTTATTCCCAAACACTGCCTATGTCATATTTTCAATGCCACTGAAAACTGCATGGACTAGAACCAGAATTTAACCATTTATAAAACCATACTAACACATGAAATTTATTGCTCTTCTGAATTTTTAATTTTTAATTCTAGGTGACAAATTAAAGCCAGAAAACAATGAACATGAGACACACACATACACTTAGATTCTAACTATAATATCTATTCGATGCAAGGGAAACAGTGACTACATGCTCTGTGTTATGAAAATATTTCTATATCAAACATTTGAAAAGAATAGACAAGACTTGTAGTATATCAGAAAATCTCTGGTTTGTTGGTAAGCTGCCTATTCAGAGAAGGTAACGGCTGGTGGATGGCACTTCAATTTGAGAATCTAAAACAGGAAACAGCAGAATTGGTACACCCTACCCATATAAGGTCAGTATCATGGTGTAGCAAAAGGTGAAATCAAACAAAATCATAACTCAGTTTGCAACTAAGAAGGAATTAAAATATATGAGAAAAAACTCCAATCTGAATTGAGAAAAGATGCACAAGTCAACAGAACAATCTTGAGATGTCTTCTAACAATGACACCCATCATGACTGACAGGTGATAATTTATAAGGAAAAAGAAATAACATACTGAATGTTTTACTTAAATTGAATCAATCCAGATATTAAACACACTGATTGTATAGCTTTTCAGCTATCTGAAAAGGGACACTATAGCCAAGAAGAAATAAATATGACCCTTGATATTTATGATTCTTATTAGTTTAAATAAAAAAATTTCTAGTAGATTAAATTTATTTATTATAAAATTATGACTATAATACATGCAAACTGATAAATTCCAGGAAGACAAGCACAAAATAAAATAAAAATTTCCCTCTCCCCCTTCTCCCTCCTCTATATTCAATTTACTGTATTTCTCCCAGCAAAATATTATTATAATTTGCCACATCAAAGGATATAGATATATAGTGTGCTATTTTAAAAATAACTGGTGTGTGATTTACGGATATTAGGATTACGATCATACTTTTTTAAATCACAAACTATGCTGCAATAAATGTCCTGCAGAGTACTTTATGATATTCTTCACAGGTAGGCTATATTCTGCTAAAGAGTTGAGTTTCCCTCTTCCCAAGCCATCATTCTCTTTGTACTTCCTTGCCTTTAAGGCTCACTTTTGTACTCCCAGCCTGACTCCAATATACCAAACACACAGACACACAGACACACACCAATTTTAGATTCACAAATGAAAGTCAATTAACATATTTAAACTACATTTGTTATAATTTCATTTTTGACAGAACCTATACGGAGAAAAATCAAACATGAAGAAAGACATAAAAAAGAGCAAGGAAAATTAGTAAATAAGGCTATTAAAAGAATTTATAGCTATATTCTATGTGTTCAAGAAAACAAAAAAAAATTAAGCATGTTTAAGATAGTATATTTAAAAATTAAACTTCTAGAATTTAGAAATGCAATATATAAGATTTAAAATACAATACGTCAAATTAATAGCTAGTTAGATAGCACCAAAGAAAATAGGACACTTATGGGCCAGGGATATAGCTCAGTGACACAAGCACCTGCCTGGCAAGTGCAAGGTCCGGAGTTTAATTCCCAGTACCAAAAAATGAGAGAAAAGAGAAGAATATAGTATATTTGAAAACACAGAAACAAGAACTACTCAAAATGAAAGTGAGAAAGGGACCTAAAAAATTAAAAAAACAGACCATCACTTGAATAGCAATTTAACTGTTGTACAATTTTAGGCAACCTAATATGTGTATATTAAAGTCATTAAGGAAAAACAAAAGCAGAAATAATATCTGGGAAAATAGTGGAGAAATATTTTGGAAATTTATGCAAATTACACACCCAAGAACCAAAAAACAAAACCATGAGCACCATCAATAGGAAACATATCAAAGGAAATTATAATTAAATGACTTAAAAACAGTGATGAAGAGACTCTTACAAGTAGCTCGAAATATATCACAATGAATAGCACAGGTAAGATCGGTAACATGGTTCTTAAAGGGAAATGAAAACCATAGACAGTGGAGTAACATGGGGGAAAAGCCTTGCAACCTAAAGTTCTATACTCGGTGAACTATGTCTCAAAAACAAAGGTGAAGTAGTGATATCTTCAGATATAAAGACTTTTTCAAAATACATATGCTAAAAGAACTCACTTCTAGCAGAGTTGCACTATAAAAGTATGAAAGGAAGTCTTGCACAAAGCAAGTGACACCAGATGGAAATACAGATAAACACAAAGGACTAAAAAGCACTGGAATTAATAATTATGCACATAAATACACTAGATGGTTTTCTGATTTTAGAAATTTCTTTAAAAGGTAATGGAGTAAGGTCAAATTTATAATAATGCATTGTAGAATTTACAGCACACAGACACACACAGACACACACACACAGACACACAGACACACACACACACACACACACACACACACACACACACAGAAACAGTATGATCCCTAAAAAAGTACATAGGCCAAAAAGAGGAACTAAACATACACTGTATTTGATGATTATAGTAGACATCATGCAATGAAACATCACATAAATAGCTAAAAGATACACTGGAACAAGTTACATACATACGTTATAAACAAATAAAAAGCCCCAACTCTTCAGCTCTAAAAAATTAGATAAAATCATTAAGTCTAATTTTGGGGAAACACAAACATTCAATCCATAATAACTTCCCTCATATATGGAAAGTAATAATAAAGGCTATTTTATATTAATATTATTATATATTATTAATAATTATATATTATCTTATTAACCAAGACTTATCACAAAATGATCTGACCCTTAAATACCAGGTATGACATACAGTGCATAGCCATGAAGAGAACGTTTCCAAACACAAAAAGTAGGGTAAGAAAATGTGAAAAGAAAGAAAAGGCAGAAATATCTGAAGAAACACAAAATATATTTAACTTTCTGGCTATTGCTACAGCTAAAAGGCAGAAGATGCAAAGAAGCCTATAAAATGAAATGCAGTTAGATCATGTAGGACTTGCTCCCTCGGTTACTGGTTTCTAGCATTCATCTGTCTTTCCTCTATTCCTTACTGAATTCTACATACCACACATGGCTCCAACATCCATGAGAAGATACATGTTCGGAATTTTCCTCATCTTCTGAACTACATGTGTTTCATATGTATTTTATTTTAGACTATATCTTGCTTGAAATATAACAAGATTTCAAACCATGCACTCCTACAAACTATAATGATAAACTTTGCCCTCTACTTATCCACTCACTCTGCTCTCAAAACCTTTCTCTTTAGAGGGTAAATATACACCTGGGTCTCAACCTCTACTGAAAGTTCCAGTTCAACATGTCAGTGAAGCCTACTTTAACATCCTGAATATACATGGATACCTTAGACTTTGGATAACACAGCACAGCCTGATGCTACCTTAAAAAAAAAAAAAAAAAAAAAAGTACTTCTAACCTAGAACTATGAGACGTGGAGACATGGATCTAGAGGCAGACTTAGCTTAGAGCAACAGGCATAAATCCAAATCGACATCAAAATAAGAAAGCTAAAGTGAGACTCTATCAGAAGCCAGAGGCAGGACTGTGTCAGGACCTAAAGGCCAGGGAGCTGGAAAAGATCAAAGTTAGGAATGGGCAGTCCAAACAGGCATGTGGTATAGCTGTCAGATTGATCACAAACAGAAGTTTGGTGCTCACAATCAGATTTTTGCATTCCTTAAAGTCTGGTGTTTGGTAGAGAAGGGGGATATGTTTAGTATATTTAGGACAATATTATAGCTCAAGTCCACCTCAAATACTTTACATTCATACAGCACTTCAGCATGTACTCATACGTATATGAATTTATTTTGTGCCTGTAACTGAGAAGATTGCAAGGCTAGAAAGTGAAGTTTAAAAACATGATTTCCCCAAAGTCACTTACTTAAATGATGGTAGTGGAAATAGTGATAAAAACTGGTATCTTTAATTTCAGTTTCTTGTCTGCTTAGTCTTTTTTTCTTTTTTAAAATCATTTATGTACCAAGAAGTAAAAGTCATATAAAATCGGCATTGAAGATTCCATTTCCAGTGTTCTGAACTACAAACAAGTCCTTAATGTAAAATGTATAAACACCTAAAAATGAATGTATTTAAAATATCCAACAATCATTATTGAGTTAGTGAGCTACTAACATGTTATAAAGTTTTACATTTGACAAATATTTCCCATACATTACAGAAATAAGAAAATTATCCAAATAAAGTCTCACTGCTCACTGAATGTATATATCTCCTGACTTTTATTAAGTTCTTTTTACGTTAAGTACTGTAAAACTTGCTAAGGATAAGCTATAAGCATGAAGGCACAGTAATATAAAATTCCACCACCAGAGTTAGTAGGTGTGCCAGGAAAAATGAGTAATGACAATAAAATGAGTCACCCAGGAGGCAATAGACACATTTACTTTAAATTCAGAACATTTGAAATCAAGCATCTCAAAGAATATATGAAATCCATTACGTAAAAATTAGTTTATCTGTGTCAGAATAAGGGCCAAAGGGGAGTGACAGCAACACTAGACGTCCAGTCTTTCCAGGGGCTCCGCAAAAACCTTACTAACATTCTACATTGCAGGTGTCTTTCAAAGTAAAATATATCTGGATGAAATGTAAATATTTTGAGAATAGCAGTAGCAACCTATCTAACTCCTAGAAGTAAGTGGAATTTTGAGGCTATGAAAGGCTCTCAGATTCATTTGGTTTAATTTCTCCAATGTAGGAGTGATAAAACTGCAACCTACCAATTAAGGAACCACCTGGGGCTAGATATCCAAAAGAAACATAATACAAGCCACATGGAATTTTACATTTTCTAGTAGCTACATTTAAAAAGTCAAAAGAAGTAGCTGAAATTCATTTAATATTTTATTTAAACCAATGTATCCAAAATGTTATCAATTTGATGGAAGGGAAAAAAAAGTATTACTTTCATCTGTACAATTTTGAAATACATAACAATTCATTAAATATATCAAATCCAATTATGTAGTTAAAGGCATGTAAGTTTCCACTTAGATTTCATTAGAAAGTGGAACTTAGTTTTGTGTTAACTTGATAAAATATAAAATGTCTTCTATGGAAATAGAATAAGCAATGAAATTAAAAGAAGTACCACAGAGGTTTGCTTTACTGAGGAAAAACAGGTTTCAAAGGCAGAAAACTTCTTAATGCTTCATTTGAAAGAAGATTTTCATTTGAAGGCTACAGATTTCTATCAGATTTTAATATCTATATTTCCATCTACCTTTTTTCACAACTCACTTTCCAACCAAACTTTTTCATGATTTTAATGCCAAAATTAGTTCCTTAGAAAGCTCTCCAGATCAAAGTTTAGTTTATGTAAAGGAGTAATTTTCTCACTAGATTTCACCTATTTGATCTCATTGCAATTTTGCAAAACAGTAGCCTTTGTAGGTAAGAAAAAACTTTTCTTCTTTGTTTTCTTTATCATGAAATAGTTACTGAATGTCTTCTATGCATCCAATACCTTTCTGTGACTTTCCAGTGTCATCACAAAGAATTATTTCAATGATTATTAGCCATTTGCTGGGCTTACATATTTACAGTGTATTATATGTAAATGTATAAAAGTAAATTTAGCATTAATAGCTCATTAATCATAACTCTGTGTCATCTATTACTTGGCAAATCTTTATTCATTTACTTTATTGTGGACTATAGTCAACTTAGGAAAGTGTGACAATAGCATCACCATCATTATTTTTAACGATACAAACACAAAGAATCCACAAACCGGAAATCATATCATAGTCCTTTGCCCCAACACATTTTTCATACTTCTTTCTCTAAGATCAATTTATGAAGTCTAGTTCTAAAAACTGAAACTACTGTCCTATCAGTGAGAGAAATCCTAACGCGCTTTAATTTACATAATTCCTGAAGAATAGCTGTCAATCCCACGAAACGAAAAATTACAATGATAACAAACCCTGTTTCACTTTATATGCATGCGTTCTACTTTCCTTCACCACCACTAACAAATTATTTTAATTGAAATTACAAATGCCCTAAAACTATTTATATTACATTCAACTGAAGAAAAAATATGAAAAAGAAATTACAAATTTGAACACAAAAATGGAGAATAGAGTCACGGCACAGATGATAGCAGACAAGCAAGCTTCACGATTGGTTCCTCCAGGGAGAAGAGGGAAAGCGAAGGGGTCTTACAAAGGATTAAGATGTAATTCTGCCACTATGACTGTATTTACTACCTAGCAAAAAAGTGCTAATTTTTAAAATGAGGAAAAACAAAGGGAAAAAATGATCCCTCCATGAAAATTGCTATTGAGGCAGCAAGAACTGCCAGAAAAAAACTAAGAATTTTGAAATTCAGTGAAATGCAGCATCAGGGAGAATGCTGAAACACAGGGTAGCTTGGGAAATTTCAGTGAAGGCGGGTGTTTTCACTCAGCAGTTATCAGACTCGAGTCTGCAGCCCCAGCTCCATGGCTAGCTGCTTGGTGTGTCCCTGGAGTGGCCTGCTGGTGCTAGTGGGCAACAGGACACTGTGCTCCAAAAACCGGGGCTGTGTATTTTGATAGGTTCAGCTTTCCTGGCACAGAGCCTGGACACTGGCTTAGCCGTTTGGGGCTGAAGCAGCTCCCGAGGCAGCAGCTGTCAAAGCCAATTTAAAGAGGCAAAACATTTTTTATTCCATTTTTTATTATATCAGATATTCAAGGAATTCTCTTTAAGATCAGTGAGTGACCACAGAAATAAAGAAAAAGAGACTTTACTGACCACACATAACAAAGAATATAGTTTGGGGGGAAAGATGGAAAAAATCAATAAATAAAAGTTTGACCGCAGGTTTCATGAAGTAACACAGCAATCCCTGAGGAGGGGGAAATCTGATTTCCAGTGTTACCACATTATAATATTCCTAGGGTCCAGTTCTCAAAAAAAGCGACAGGGAAGTATACAAAGAAACAAGAATGTATGCATTCTTTGAATTTATGTCTGGTATAGGATTTAGGGCCTATCTAACCTTTTTTTTTCTTACTATTTTTAAAACTTCCTTTATGCTAATTAAATGACCTTTTCTCAATTCATTTGGAAGAAAATAATGGAGAAAAATGAAGAAAGCCTACATGCATTATGAAGTTCCAAGAAGAGAAAAAGAAATGGGTATAAAAAGATTTGAGAAACTACAGCTAATTCTTTTTTATTCAGAGTTTCCTATTTAATTGCTTGGTTCTTTCATGGTCATTCCTAGGCAAGTGCAGAGCAACAAAATATTTTAGCAAAAGCACATGTTTCCAGCAGGGGACAAACAACATGAAGCTCGTCTCCCGGTCTCAGCCATCATATTTAGTGTCTTCTTCACAGTCTGTCTAATTACATGCTTTGTGACAGTTCTGTACTTTTTGTAGTTACTGTTTCAAATGGCCTTCAAGTATAATGCGGAAGGGCTGTAAAGAATAAGAAGTCTGAAATATGTCTTTTGGCAAAAATACACACATTAGATAAGTTTGTTCAAACATAAGTTACAGTGCTGTTGACTGTGTGTTCAATATTAATGATTAATATAGAAAGAAAGAA